>CAUYSK010022922.1:0-11317 GCA_963575035.1 Avahi laniger
TTTATCACCAAATAAATTCTCCATTCTAAAACATAAATGCACACTAAAAAACAACTAAAAATATATCTTCATATCTGGTTTACTTACAGCAGGTTAAACTAAGTGTACTTAAAACATTACTCCTCATCTCTACCTACATCTGCTCCTGTGTTTGCGCACATCCCTTGGAAGATCAACCCCCCGTCCCATACAAAAAAAAAATAGAAAGAAATTAGCTGGACAACTAAAAATATATAGAAAAAGTTAGCTGGGCATGGTGGCGCATGCCTGTAGTCCCAGCTACTCTGGAGGCTGAGGCAGGAGGATCACTTGAGCCCAGGAGTTTGAGGTTGCTGTGAGCTAGGACGGTGCCATGACACTCTAGCCCGGGCAACGCAGTGAGACTTTGTCTCAGAAAAAAAAAAAAGGCAGGGATTGTCAGACTATATTTCAAAAAAGCAAAATCCAGCTTAATTATATATTGTTTGTAAGTGACACCCCTTAGATTCAAGGACAAATACAAAAAGATGGTAAAAGTTATACCATAAGAAATCATTAGAGAGCTGGAGTCACTATATTAATATAAGATAAAATAGACTATAAGACAAAAAATATTACTAGTACCAAAGAGGGACATTTCATAATGATATGTCAGGAACACGTAACAATCAAAAAGTAGATGCACCTAGGCCAGGTGTGGTGGCTCATGCCTGTAATCCTAGCACTGTGGAAGGCCAAGGCAGAAGGATAGCTTGAGCTCAGGAGTTCGACAGCAGCCTGAGCAAGAGTGAGACTCCTCTACCGAAAAGGAAAAGAAAAAAAAAATACACAAAACAACAAAACTAGCCAGGCGTCGGGTGCGGTGGCTTGAGCCTGTAATCCTAGCACTCTGGGAGGCCGAGACGGGTGGATTGTTTGAGCTCAGGAGTTCGAAACCAGCCTGAGCAAGAGCGAGACCCCGTCTCTCTACTAAAAATAGAAAGAAATTAATGGACAACTAAAAATATATAGAAAAAATTAGCCAGGCATGGTGGCACATGCCTGTAGTTCCAGCTACGCGGGAGGCTGAGACAGAAGGATCACTTGAGCCCAGGAGTTTGAGGTTGCTGTGAGCTAGGCTGACGCCACCGCACTCACTCTAGCCCGGGCAACGTGGTGAGACTGTCTCAAAAAAAAAAAAAAAAAAAAAAACTAGCCAGGCGCCATGCGCCTGTAGTCCCAGCTCCCCGGGAGGCTGAGGCAAAAGGATTGCTTCTAGCCCAGGAGTTGGAGCTTGCAGTGAGCTACAGTGGTATCACTACACTCTACCCAGGGACACACAGTGAGACTCTGTCTCAACAACAACAAAAACAAGGCAACTGTCAAAAGTTGTTGATCTTCAGAAACAATGGACCACACTCAGGCGAGAACAGCTTGATTTGTGTTTTTTTTTCTTTTGGGTGGAAGAACATTTTATTTGGTAGAATTGAGACTCTTCTCTAGAGGTCTTGTACCTGAAAGGTCAGGCCTGTGGTTGGGGGGAGGGGATGGTCCCTTAGTCACCTTGGGTCTGTCTCGGGTGAGGGTTCCATGAACGGCCACGCCTCATTGAAAACATGCTTGTGTGTCCTTTTCTGAGGCGTCATCTGTCCATGGATTGTCAGTTGTCCAGGACCAGGCCTACTCTGCACCAGGCACCACACTGGTCCCTGGGACAGAGACAACTAGAACAGGATCCGATTTTCACAGCTTCTTGGAGAATCATGTTGCGAAAGAAAGTGCAGAGGTCTTGGAAAGAAGGACTCGACCTTGATGGTGTGACTCACTAGGACTGGGCACAAAGTAGACCCTCTCCACTTCCTCAGCTTTCTTGGGAGGACTTGAGGCTGGGGCTCCTGTGGTCTGTGGTTTGGGCAGGGGCAGACTTTGGTTCAGTCTGGGTGGATGTCCGGAAGGTGTCCTTCTGTTGGGGGATGTGGCCTTCAGGCAGCCCATGTGTCTCCCTCCTCCCTCCCCTCCTCGCTTTGCGTCATGCAGCCTGTTTGCCATGGGATGGGACATGGTATGGGTTGGATAGGCTGTGGCTGTGTGTGTAGTCGGCCCCCGCAGGGCCCTTGGCCTGTTGGGAGTTTGAGGTAGCATCTTAGCTATTAGAGTTGATCTCGGCTTTAGTGTTTCTAGCCTTCACCTCCCTGGCCAAGCACTGGTGGCCTGTAGCAGACTATAAAACCCGCTAGAGATGCCGTCTGATTATTGGGCCTACATAGAGCGCTATTGTTGATGCTGGTGTCCTTCATGACAGTTAGAATCACTGCCCCGGTCTTTGTTTTGAGAACTTGGCACTTATGAAAGTGGGTCACACACCTGTGTAGAAACCAGCCTCTCTTCTGCACCCAGGCACTGCACTGGCTGACCGTTTGGTATTGAGACAGATTTGGAGGCCACAGTGGTGAGCGTGCGTGCGTGTGCATGCACACATCATTTACACGCACCTTAACACCAAACTCCTAAAAGCAAAACCAAATCAGAATGTAGTGTGATATAGTAGCTGCCTAGACAACTAGTCATCTAGGTGTCTGGAACATGGTATTGTGTGGGTGGCTTCATTTGGTTCTGTGCCGAAATGGGGCCAGCTGGAAAAGGTGTGCCTTCCTTAACTTCCCCAAGACAACTCCAGTGGTCATAGGTAGAGTCTTGCTCTTGGGCAGGAACTTTTTATAAGTGGCTGCTTAGGAGCGAAAGGTAAAGTGCCCTTACCAGAATTGCCCACTGCCCAGGAGGTCACTCTGGTGCATGCCATATTAGCGTGGGCCTCTCCTGGTAGAGCCCCAGACGATGATTCCTGACAGGAGCATACACGTGTATAACCCAAATCCTGATCTAGATAGAGAACCATATATCACCCCTGGAAACCTCATCATCATCCCCCTAGAAGAACCCCCCACCCCGCCCCCAGTGTCTGGCTACTTCCCCACACGAGACTGATCGCACCTCTTTGCAGACTCCCTAGAAACGGATACAGGCAGAATTTGCTCGTTGGGGTTTGGTTTCCCTCCACGCGTTTGGGGATCCATCCTGGTGTGTGCATTGGCGTGCTGCTGAGTGATGTCCACTCACCTGTCTGTAAATACCTGATCAGTGTCCAATTTGGGGCTGACGTGAGCACCACTTCTGTGTGCGTCCTGCAGACGTCTCCATGTGGACATCAGTTGCAATTTGTCTGAGTAGACACCCAGGGGTTGAACTGCAGGGTCACAGGATCTGTGTGTCTTTAGTTGTCTTGAGTCCTGGGCTGTCACCCTTTCCCCTCTGTGATGGAAGCATGAAGGCCAGGCCTATTGGGACCGAAAAGATGACTGCCCTTGTGCTCGTCACATAGCGGGTGCTCAGATGGTCAGTGCTGTGCCACCTGCCTGCGTGGAGGTGGGAGGGGATCCTCCCGGACAATACACAGACCAGTCCTCCACCCCCTGGTCTCAGGACCGTGCCCCACGGCAGCTGTGCTGGGTCTGCCTGTCTGCTGGAATGCATGGCCTCGAGTGAGATGGTGAATGTGGCACAGCTGTCTGTGGGCGTGAGGCCCGGGGAAGGGTGGGTTCTCACAGGCAGAGTGGTGGGGGGTCCTCATGCTGGCTCTCCTACAGCCTTCTTCGAAGGGATTGAACCCCACCCTTCCCCCCTCCCCCATGAGGGTGCCAGAGCTTTAGAAGTCCAGCAGCAAGAAACCTGTTTCCTCCTTGTGTGACTGACCTGTCCCCAGAGTCCTGTGGGGGCTCTGGCACTCTGTGGGCACTCCTGCTTGTGGCTCTCTGGAGCCCCCTCCTCCACTGGCTCTCCAGCCCCTCCCCAGCACCTGTTGAGGGCGGACACTGCCTTTTACTTGCTAATTCTTTGCTGCTGGGCGACTTCCAGGAGAGGCCCGGTGGCCCCAGAGAGCACCACCACCAGCTCCAACTAGAAATCCGTAGCCTGCCTGCTTTCTTAATGGTCCCCTCATTTCTTAGCTGTTGGTAGCGACCTCCTGGGAACTGAGAGGTATGTTCCCTCAGGAATTGGTTTCTGGTTCCTCACACCCCTGCCTGCCTCAGCGGCTGCCCCTCCAAACCTCCATGTCCCCTGCTCCATCTCCTTCCTGTTCTCTGCGTGGCCCCTTCCCTGAGAGCTCTTCGTCTGTTGTGGTCTTTCCACCCGCCTTTATCTTGGACCCTGACTCATCCCAGGTGTGAAATCATTGAAATGTGAGATGTTCACCTGTACTTCTGAAAATCATTAGATTATTTTGGGGCACCAGAATGGCAGACTCTGGGTGCCTTGTTTCTAACTCCCAGAGAGACCCAGCTCACGAGGGGGCCATAGCGTGAGCCAGCCTGGTGACAGGTAAATAGTATTACTTCCTGACTTCCTGCTCCTCCAAGGTGTTGCCACCTCCCTGTTACCTTAGGTGCCCTCCTCTGGTCATGGAGGGGACGTAGGATCCCTGGCTTTGAAACAGGGGTTTCTCCCTGGACAGTGCAAACTTTCTGGGAATGTCATCATCCTGTGGCAGCCACTGTACAGCCGTTGAGGTAACCACCTGTAAATGCTTGTCCTTTCCAGTTAGGACTCTTCACACACGTAAGTTAAGCAGATTTGCAGATTAAGCAGATCTTTTCCCTATTTTTAAATGACTCGCTTTCTGTTTCTGCTATTGTAGTTCCTGATAGCTCCTCCCGGCACGTCTTCCCACTGGTTCTTTGTCACTCACTGACTGGCTCCTTTTCCTGTAACTGATGCGGTTGCTGCAGCAGGTCATTTAAACGTCCCATCTACAGGGACCCTCTGCTGTGCCTGCTGAAACTGGGTTTATATAGGTGGCTTTTTAGTTCGCAGCCACTTTCTCTGCTGTGGTGGGAACAGTTGTACCAGAACTGTAATCTCTCCCTGGTGGGAGCAGGGGGTGGGGAGCGGAGGTGGCAAGTGCATTGGCCCTGAAAGCTCCCTGGGGCTGAGGGAGCTTATCTTGTTCCTCTTAGTCCTCTAATCTGGTATAGGTCGTGGAGTGAAGGAGTGGTGGGTGCTGGGCCGCAGGGCCACAGGAGTCACACCAGGGGGGCAGTATTTTCCCAGTTAACAGCAAGTGCTCTGGGAAGCACAGAAAAGCCTACCTGATTGTCAGAGAGATTTCTGAGTAGTTTATTTTTTTCTCTCAAGAAGATGAGCATGTGAATTATAATTCGTGAGCCTGGGAGGACAGCTGGTGGTGAAAAAAGAACATGAACGTCTGACAGCCCTGATTCGATGTGTACCCATTCTCTGTGTGGCTAGGGACATTCTGCCCCTCCTCTGAGCCCCTCTTGTCTCCTCTGTGAAGTGAGGCTGGTAATTTGTGAGGTTTCCTGGTAGAGTGAGGTTAACTCCATGCTGATGGGAAGAACCCTCGGGGACTTAAGGGTGTCTGAGATTCAGGACAGAAGGATGGATGGGCCACAGACTGCTGTGGGAGGAAGACAGAGTGACATGAGAGGCCAGGCCAGATCAGCTGTCTTTGGAGACGCTGAGTTCCCTGTGGCTGAGTGCCACGGTGACATGGAAGGGCCCATCCTCCTTTGGAGGCAGAAGACAGGGAACATCTGATGGGTAAAGAGATGGGAGACATACCAGACGTTGCTACGTGTCCCCTTCCTTGGGACTCGAGTCATAGGACTGCTTATTTTTAGAGCTTAAATATTTAAAATAGTTGTGATGTAACCAAATTGAAAAGCTTTGGTTCTTAGTGGGACTGAGACCTGGTGGCATGCAGAATTTCTTGAGGCAGGGCGCCAACAGCTTTCAGAAGCAGCTTTAACATAGCATAGCGTTCTAGAGAGAACGATGAGTGAAGACACATAGTGATACCTCCCTTCAGGAAACTTGCATGTCTTTGGGCAGTGTGGGAAGTGTGGTCTGAGGGCACTCTGTAGGGAGCTCATGGTCCAGAAATTGGGGTGGATAGGGGTGAGAGTCCAAACGCACACAATGGTGGGAGCAGAGTCTGGAAAGGTGGGCTGGGCTGGATTGTTGGGTGTGGGAAAGGTGAGCCGTAGAGCTGGAATGAGGCTTTGGGTTTGGAAGCCTCCTCTGGAGAAGAAAGAGTTGATGCCTGAGTGGAGCCCGGAATCTTTCAGATGCTATGACCTCAGAGCAGAGGCCAACACACTGGAGAAGGAAGGAGATTCATAGGCCCAGAGAGCGGCAGATTGGGGGCAGTGGACCGTGAGATGCAGAATAGTGTCCTGGTGTTGGGGTCCTGGGGTGCCCAGGTTGATCTAGGTAGTGTGCCAGGTTTCTGTGAATTGGGTCACTGTAGGGACTATACAGTTGGCACATTAAGACCATGAGAACCTTAAGGTGATCACATTTTGTTGGCTTCAGATTGACTAGATTTTATAGGGAAGTTACAGCATATCTTGTGGGGTGAGTCCTATTAAATTTTTTTTATTTTTTATTTCAGCATATTATGGGGGTACAGATGTTTAGGTTACATATGTTGCTCTTGCCCCCCCCATTAAATTTTTAATACATCTTGATTTTCAAAACACAACTTTGTCAATAAGAGAAAGTCACATGGGCTGTGTTGTGTCAGGAGGACTGGACCCGGGAGCCCAGCATCTGCATTAATGACAGGGCTGCAGGGCACAGGAAACGCTTAGCACTGTCTTGGCCCCTTTTCCATTTCTGGGCCCCAAATAGCATTTGGATTTGTGGAATATATCCGTTGGCATTTACTGTGTTAGGAAATTTTGAAAATACTTACTAATTAATTTAAAGATGACAGTAGGCCAGGTGCATTACAAGCGGTTCACATTTGTAACCCCAGCACTTCGGGAGGCCAAGACAGGAGGATTGCTTTAGCCAGGAATTTGAGACCAGCCTGGGCAAGAGTGAGAGCCTGTATCTACCAAGAATTGAAAAAAAATTAGCTGGGCATGGTGGTGCAAGTCTGTAGTTCCAGCTACTCGGGAGGCCGAGGGAGGAGGATCGCTGGAGCCCAGGAGTTCTGAGGTTACAGTAAGCTATCATCGGGTCACTGCACTCAGCCTGGGTGACGAAGTGAGATCCTGTTTCTTAAAAATAAATAAATAAAATAAAATGACAATAATAAATCTATGACATACAAGCATAAATAGCATTTTTAAAATATTATTTTATTTTTTTGAGACAGAGTCTCTGTTGCCTGGGCTAGAGTGCTGTGGCGTCAGCCTAGTTCACAGCAACCTCAAACTCTTGGGCTCAAGCGATCCTCCTGCCTCGGCCTCCCGAGTAGCTGGGACTACAGGCATGCGCCACCATGCCCGGCTAATTTTTTCTATATATTTTTAGTTGCCCTGCTAATTTCTTTCTATTTTTAGTAGAGACGGGGTCTCGCTCTTGCTGAGGCTGGTCTCGAACTCCTGAGCTCAAACGGTCCACCCACCTTGGCCTCCCAGAGTGCTAGGATTACAGGTGTGAGCCACCACGCCTAGCCCGGTTTTTTTTTTTTTTATTTTAAAAAATTATTTTGCAAATCTCTTTAATAGTTGGCTGACTAAGAAAACAGCTGCTGGGTTCTCCTGTTTCTGCATTCAGCTTCTCCTGATTTGTTGTGAGGGTTGAAGTCTATGAAGAAAATCCAGCTCACACGGAGAGGCAGTTAGAGAATGAAGGGAGGGTGCCTCAGTCGTCTTTTTGGATAATTGTGCATTTCCTCCTTTAACCTGAAACCAAAATACTGAGTGTCCTTCTCTACCACCTAGTTGTGCCTTAGACTCTGAAACCTCATCAGTGAGCTTTTCGTACTTAGTTTAAAATCCATTTGGACTTTTTTTGTACTCAGAACAGAAAAATCTTTCTTTAAAAATAAACTTTTAATTTTAGAATAGTCTTAGATTCACAGAAAAGTTGCAAAGATCACTCCTGTACCCTCTACCCCACTTCCCTCTTTGTTAACAGGCTGCTGTGGAACATTGTCATAAGCAGCGAACCAATATCCTTATATTATTATTAAGTAAAGTTCCTACTTAATTCTGATTTCCTTAGTGTTTTCCTGATGTCCTTTTTCTGTTCCAGGATTCCATGTTACATTTAGTCCTCAAGGCTCCTGAGACTCCCCTGGCTGTGACAATTTCTCAGACTTTATTTTTGATGACTTCGACAGTTTAGAGGAGTAGTGGTCAGGTGTTCTGGAGGATGTTCCTCCTCTGGGATTTGTCTGATGTTTTTCTCGTGAGAACAGGGTGTTGAGTTTGAGGGAGGAAGACCACAGAGGTGAAGTGCCCTTCTCATCACATCATATCGAGGGTACACACCGTCCATGTGACTTCTGTTCTGCTGGCATTGACTTCGATCATCTGGCTGAGGTGTGTTTTGATGGGTTTTTCTCCTATAAAGTGACCCCTCCTCCGCCCCTTCCATGCTGGACTCTTGGGAAGGAAGTCACTGTGTGCAGCCCACCCTTGAGGAATGGGGACTCCTGTCCCCCTCCTCAGGTGTGGACTGTGTCCGTAACTTATTAGGGTTCTTCTGCGGGGAGATTTGTCTGTTCTCTCCCTGAATGATCTTCTACTCGTGAGTTTGTAATGCCATTGAATATTCGAAAATATTAGTTTACCGAGTTACAGAGATGTTTCAGATACACATTTCACCGTTCATTGTGACAAAACCAGATTTGTCAGTGTCACCACTGATCTGCTGTCAAGCTGTTAAGCTCAGAGTGAGTGGCAAATACAAGTTTTCCAAAATTCTAAATTTCGAGTATCAAAACCTTGGGCATTATCACTGGCAACAAATACTGTCAGGTGTTTTCCATGAAGGGACAGGTTTTGTGCTGATCGTTTTGGGGGCAATACCTGCAAGACCTCAAGTCTGACTACCCCAGTGTCTGTCGGTCCTTCCTTCAGGCAGCATGGATGCCTACACACATGCTTCTCTTCATGGTGCCTTCCCGCCTGGGTGCTCAGCGAGAGTGCTTCATCTCGTCGCATTTTGTCACAGAACATTAAAAAGACAGTACTTAGAGGTTAAGATTTAATTACATTTCATGTCAGCTCCCTGAGGTGAGTGGCTTCCCATTCTATAGATCAAGAAACAGAGTTTTGGTGACTGGGCCAGGTCCCCCCGAAGCTTTGCAGGTGCTCCCAGCCCCTTGGTGGTCCTCACTGGTGTCCTGTGGCCTCTCCACAGCTGGAGCAGGTCTGGTCGGGGTGTGGGGGACACCTGAGCTGGGGCCAGGAGGACAGGTGCGAGTGTGGGAGGATCCAGCAACTTGAGACACACATGTTTAAAAGGGGGACAGGACACTTCCAGGCAAAGCGAATACTTTCCATTCATCGAGAAAGTTTGTGGTTGTTGCAAGCTGAAAAGCAGTGCTTGTTTATTGTCTGTGGTTTTCATCTGTGCACAGGTGACTTCTCGCTGTCTGTGTTGGTGAGGAAGCTGGCTTCTCTCCCAGGAGATGTGTCTCAGTTCATTTGCTATAGGGAGTACTTCTCTCCACTCTGCTCAGTGAGTTCTCACTGTGTTTCCTCCCTGGAGGAAGGTTGGCCTGGCACCAGGGACCAGAAACAGGAGGGGGACGCTGGTGTTGGTGCTTCAGTCAAGGCCAGGGTCTTCTCCTCGTCTCTGTCCTTCACACTCGCCAAGCCAGGACCCCTCCGGCGGGCGGTGGCCCACTTGCAGTGAGAGTGTCTGCCACCCCCAAGTTTTCTTTCTGACCATCCTTCTGACCTGCTTTGTGATGTAGCAAGTTACCATTTCCTGCTTGAGTCCAAGGGCCACATCTGTGTCCTGGCACTGTCTCCTTATCACCTCAGGGACTCGGCATGTAGATGCTGCTGGCTGTCCAGGATCCTTCAAATATAAATAAAGATTGGCTTTAATCTATTCCAAAAATGATATTTGATAACCTGAACTAGCAGCTGCCAGAGCTGATGGTCACGGAGGACCCATCCTTTCCAACGCTGCACCTCCTTTTCTGGTGTCCCCCAGGTCCCAGTGCAGTGAAAGGTGTACATGGGAGTCCGGGCACCATGGGATCCCAAGTTTTGTGCATGTCTCAGCTGTGTGACCCTGGAAGACGCTTGGCCCTCAAGACTGTTCCCCTGCCTGGGAGCTGGGGATGGTGCTGGGGCTGCCGAGAGGATTGCATGGAAGGTGCGTTTCGGTGGTTGGCACAGGAATGGCCATCGTAAAGGGTTAGCAGGTGTTCTGCAGAATTTTCCAAACACAAAAGGTCAGCCTTTCAGGTCTACGATTGTGATCATTTCTAATAAGTGTTTCTTCCCGCATTTCTAAGCAGAGTGTGCTACATTTCATGTGGCCTCCCTGGTGGTGTCAGCTGCTGGCAGGGTTGTGCTACAGTGGCCTCTGTGGGCAGGAGGGCTGCTGGCCCAGTGAGCATGCCGCCATGGTCTCCGCAGCTTGTCTCTACTGCCCTCAGCCACTGTGCATGCCCCCAAAACTGGCCCCTGTCACAGTAAGGTCCTCTGGGCCTCCCTGATGGGGCTGTTTGACTTTGGGGGCCGCTGCATTCCTAGAAGGCGTTTGGCAGCACAACTGGCTGCCTCCTGGCCAAGCTGACACTGGGGGCAGGCTCTGTGTGGGGCTCCTCCGCTCCAGCCAGGGACCTGGGACCACTCGCCTCTGTGCTGGGGGGGGTGGGATGGGAGACGGACTCGCAGGCCCAGGCTGGACACAAGTGCTTTCTCTCTTTCTTCTGAGCTCTTCAGCCAGTGCTGTGGCAGGGCTCGCCATCACAGAGCTCCAGAGCAGTAGTTGGACCTGAAGTCTCCGGGAAGAATGATGGCTGGGTTTCAAAACTCCATCCCAGCTGCTCACCTCCATGGCCTCTGTGGCAGAGAAGCAGAATGTGTTCTGATTTCCTGGGCCCCACAAAGCAGGCTCTGGGCTTTTCTCTGCACATCCCAGCCAAGAGGAGCTCAAGTTACGGGGCTGGGAGGAGTGGTAATGGACGCTAAGAAGGGAGTTGAGGGAATTGCAGAGGGGTCGCGACTGGTGAGAAGCAGGTAAGCTTCAGGACCTGGGTAAGGGGGGTATTTAGGGGGGAACCAGGCACCCATCAGCGTCCACCACCCAGGCTGGTCTTGGCAGCAGAGCTCCCTTTCAAAGAGTGTCTGAGTGAGCACCACCACTTGAGAAAGGAGGGAGGGCTGTGTGAGGTCCCAGTGAGCAGCTCCCACGCCCAGGTGACCGTAAACGCTCCCAGAATCGTGTGTTGACATACCCAGTACATGGGGGCCTGCCACACAATGCTCGTAGTAGGGCTAACTTGGGGAACTGATAACATGTTCCTTTTTCTCATGGGACTTTTACAGAAGTGTTTCTTTCTTTCTTTCTTTTTTTTTTT
>CAUYSK010022926.1:0-67091 GCA_963575035.1 Avahi laniger
ATTAATTTCTTTCTATTTTTGGTAGAGATGGGGTCTCGCTCTTGCTCAGGCTGGTCTCGAACTCCTGAGCTCAGAACGATCCGCCCACCTCGGCCTCCCAGAGTGCTAGGATTACAGGCGTGAGCCACCGCGCCCGGCCGATTGTATATATTGTTTATGAAGACTTTCTGTTTATGATAAATGATGCCGAATTTCCGTTTATAGAAGAAATATGAAGATTTGTTTTCTGTAAATTTAAGTAAAAAGTCAGTTGATGGGAAATACTGGGTAGAACACAGTTGGACAAGTGTGGCAAAATCTTGAAGGTGATAAATGAAATTACTGAGGTTTGGGATAGAGTGCTGTACAGGAGTGAGTTTTTAGGGGTGCAGTTTTTAGTCTTGGAGCAGGTAAGGCTGAAAGAAGCTGGGGACAAGGCAGCCCTCCCTTGCAAATCACATCTGGCAGGTAGCTCTTCACTCTCCAGCAGGTAAGATAGGGCTTGTTCAAAAGCCATGTTCTATTCTATACTGCAGCCACTGAGGACACAAAAACACAAGAGAAATGTGGAAAATTTGAACATGTTCACAAAAGAGTAAAAGGAAGCAGTAAGCATCTGGAAAGCACACCTACATGAAAAATGGAATTTTCCAAGAAAGGCAGGCAAGTAGGAGATAAATTTAATTCCAGGCAGAGGAATTACTGTTGGCTGTGATGAGAGTGTCCTCAGCAGAGGTCACTGGGTCCCTTGCAGGCTGTGCCTCCTCCGCTCCTCAGTTGGGGGTAAAAGAAAGAGGACTGAACTACAAGTGGAGGAAGTTCTAGTCCCAGACACATGGCACGACTGGCTGTTTGGGCCACTTGCCTCCCAGCCTCAGTCTCCCGACCTAATATACGGGATAACAATTCCTCCCCCATGTCCACCAACTTCAATTTGCTAAATGGCCTCAGAGTATAAAAGGATAAAAAGACACATTCTGTCTTTATGTAAGGTAATCATTAATAACACATAATTCTTTTCATCCAAACACATATGGAGGAAGACCATAGACGTGATTAGGGAGGCAGTTTTTCAGTGCTGACAGGGTGAGAAAGAATCAACATACAATCACAGAAACAGTGGGACAAAAGCATGTCCTCAAATGACTTTAAAGTCAGCACCCCGGCTAGTTCTTAAATACTAAGGACATTCACAGGCTGAAGTCCCAAAAGTTACTGGTAAGTTAAATATGTTTTCATAAGCAGAGGTGTCAGCAGTGGTGTAATCCAAGGTATAACTGCTTGAAATAAATAATCTAGAAACAGAGATATACAGTTTTCTGATATAAAATATGACTGAGGAAAGTATAAAAAGATGTCCCAAAAGAAGGAGGCAAATGATGGCAGACCAGCTATCATTATTATTGGATCTTTACTATGTGTGTCTTACTTCACTGTACCATTTCACTCCCATAACAGCATGATAAATCACCATCTCAACTATTCTCATCTTATAAATGAGCAAACTGAGATAGAGACGTTAAGTAACTTATCTGAGCTAGTAAGTGCCAGATATACAAACACAGGCAGTGTGACTACCTATCCTACACCTTAGCCAATCAACTGATGGAGCTGAGGGATAGAATCCAGTAACACTTTAGGATAAGCTAGCAACAGTTAAGGATTTACTAAGTACCCAGCACTACTAAGAACTATGTATAATCTCATTTAACTCTCACTCAACCTTAGGGAGCAGGCACTATTATAACCTCAGATTTATAGATGAAGAAACCGAGGGGAATAGAGACATCAGAGATAGGAACTTCCTGACCACTCAGAGCAGTGTTTCTCAACCTTTCATTCATCATCCCCCTCACCCCACCCTGAAGGAGCCCTTTTCCTAATTACCTATGAGATGATTTAATACCACAGAGAGACTGTGTATCTGTTTATGGGCTGCATGCATGTCTATGTTTTGTACATAAAAAGAGTAAGATGTGTTCACTGACCCTCTCCTAAGAATCGATTTTTGCCCTATAGCTTAATGGATCCTTAATGAGCAGTCTATTGTGACCCAGGAAAAGTGGTTCATTTATTCATTTCTCATTTATTCATTCAATCCCTCAATTTACTGAGTGAAAGAGACTAGACGCAACAGAGTACAGTGTTGTGTGACTCCATTAATACGAACTTCAATAACAGACAAAATGAATGTATGGTGACAGAAATCAGAACAGCGGTGGCTCTGGGGTGGGTGTAAGGTCGACTGGAAGAGGCATGAAGAAGCCTTCTGGGGTGAGGGAAGGTTTTTTATCATGATCTGGGTGACGGTTACGTGTGTGCATACCTCTGTCAAAATTTATGCTTAAGAAATCTGCAGTTACTGTATATAAATTATATTCCAATAAAGTACAGGTTTTTTTAACTGAATTTTTTTACTATATTCATTTTTTTCTATCATAAAAATAGTTGATTTCCACTCATTGTATTTGGACTCGGTTCACAGCGATGACAGTCTGAGGCAAACAGCACCCACCTAAGGGAATAAAGCGTAGTTTTAAAGAAGTATCTCCCAGTGTGTGCCTGCCCACGTGCTTTAAACGGGGTCCTGCAGACCCCAGCATGCTACTGGATCCAAAGCCTCAGCAAATGCTCAGTGTGACTGTGTAGGGTCAGGAAAACCAAGCCAATCGCTTCATCTGGCTTTACCAACGTCTGCCCTGGAATCCCACGTGCAGCCCTGGTGACCCAGGGTCATAACGGAGCGGAAAAAGTCTAGTGAGGGTCTGAAAGCCTTCACATGAGGGCAGACCGACCTGAAAATCAAGTGCTCTGAGGATCATAAGACGGCTGCTGGGAAGAGGTGACAAAAGTCCACAAACTCACAGAAGGGAAGAAGGGAGGGGACTCCCAGACTCTGAGAGCATTTATTTCTCTGGACGGTGGCCCACGTGCCGCCTTTTGGCGCTGCCTGTACTTGGCACTGAATGATTATTAACAGGGGCACTGTTACTTTGCTTCCCACATGCTTATGTTATTTTCCCAACTAGCTCAGAACAGCCCGTGGTCAGGACTGTGTCTTTATACCAGTTACTGCTCTCTGTGGCTGCAAGCAGTACCTTACGATCAGATTTCTGGGACTGTGTAAATAGGAATGCCACATTTTTTGAACTGGGAGCAGGTTTTGAAAACATGGACCTTTGTGCTACTTCTGCATGTGAGAGGCTGTCTATGAGACACAACCGAGGTGCCAACCTACTGGAATTTCTAAGAAGTTAAAAGATTGAGGGGCATACAACAGGAAAACTATTTAAAATCTGTTCCTTCTAGAAAATTCACAGACATATGGTCAATGCAACCCTGAAGTAGCCTTAAAAGCCTTGTTCTAACTGTAACAGTGTATTAAACTAGAAGAAGGGAGAAACTTGACAGTTTTTGCTTCTGAAGAAAATAGAGAGATGTGATCAACGAAATCAATTAGTTTTTCTTTTGAATGTTCACTCTCAGAGTTGGATAGAGAAAGAACTAATAGAACTAAGAGCCTGCATTTGTTGAGAACCTACTATATTTATTAGGTATTCTACTAAGCATGGCATAGACATTATCTTATTCAGTCCTCGCAGTAACCCATGCAGGTGGGTGCTATCATTATACCAATTTCATAGAAACACAAGGGGTTGACGTATGCCTAGTCTAGGAGGATGGTATTGGAAAGTGAAGTAGGAAATCCAACTGAGACTCTCTACTTTCATGCTCAACACTGTCCTGCTCTCCCTAGGTGACCTCTAAACCCTCAATAACTGCAGGGCTGTGCCACTGCCTGTCACAGATGGGAACAGAGGCACAGAGAGGGAATGATAGGGCTGGAGTTTGAACAGGGACGCAGATAATGTCTTGAAAATCTTCACTCTTAACAGTCTGCTCCTCATGCAGGTCTATGCAAGGTTTGGGTAGTAGATAAAGTTTTAGCAGGTTGCCAAGACAAGAGCAGGCCACCTAAGTGTGTGCTTGGCTGGCGTCTGGCGTGGACTTGGGCAAGGGCAGCTGCACCAAAATGGACCTGGAGAGCTAACTCCCGAGCAGAACCCTGGGCAGGGGCCACCAGCATGGTGGCAATTTTCAAGTTGGATGTTTAAGTGTCCAACATATATTTAATACCACGTTAATCCGGTTCGCCCCTTTCTTGAGCTTACCTGTACTGTTTGTACTGTGTAGATTTTCTTCAGATTTGATGCACATTCAGCTGCCGTGGCACCAGGGAGGGATCTAAGCAAACATAAGTAAAAGAACAAAGACACAAACCAAACAAGCAGTCAGTATTCACGAAATAATCTGAAATGTAATTCTGCTGAGCTTAATAAAAACTCGGATCTCAAAGCACAGAATTGTAAATTTCTGGGACGCTAGTTAGAATTTAAAATGTGAAATTCCCATTTTATGAAGTCATGTGTTTGTTTCCCCTAAAAAATCTGCATATTTATTCTGTGGAAATTTAATAAAAGTTAAGGTATGTAAAAAGGTATTAGAAATTTTATAATCACATTTTAAAAAATACTGAAATAACCTATTAATGACCAAGCATTTTGCCTAGGATTTTAGATGATTGTCTGTTGTACAGATGGCAATGAAGATGCAGTGTCCTGACCTGGTGATGTTTGAAAACTTGTTAGTGCCCTGGTGGTCAATATGCACTCTTGAGAAACAAAGTGACAATTTGCCTGCTTTAAGAAAATATTACTAAAAGTCAATTCTTATTTCACCTGAATTTGCAGGTGTTTCCAAAACCCTTGCCTTTAGAAAGTACTTTGGTATTTTCTAACGTTCTGATTTAATTAGCTCTGCTGAACTTTATGGTTGGAATGCATTAATCTTTAGTTTGCTATATGTTCCACTAGATGGCAACATACTACAGGTTTATTAACCAGAAATGCAATTTAACTGGCTTTACCAAGCACCATTTACTGGAACTGGGGGTAAAATGACATGGTCTCATCAAACCTTAGGAATTAAGACTCTTAATTCCTATCACCTTTTCTTTCTCCCTATTATGAATTAGAAGTTCATGCTCAAGAATGTTGAGGTCCAGTTATAGCAAGCCTGAGATGATATTTCAGCCCAGTGCGGTGGCACATGCTATATTTTCAGCTACTCAGGAGTCTGAGGCAGGAGGACTACTTGAGCCCAAGAGTCAAGATCAGCCTGGGCAACAGAGCAAAACCCCATTTCAAAAGATATTTCACCATACAAATAACGCTCAAAAGCTCCACTTACGGTTGTTAGTGAGAAATAAGAGGCTTGCTGAAAAGAGAAAGTACCCCATCACAACTGACCCACTAGGATCTAGAGCCTATAAAAGCTACCACCCCCCAGGGACCCTCACTGTGTTGCACTTTCTGGATAGTTGCTAGGCTGCTAACCACTGGAGATGTGCACAAATTCCTATTAGCTCGGGGGTAGAGGCCATGGCAAAGGCCCATGCCGGGTCAGGGTAAGCACAGCAGGCTCTACAAACTATAGTCCATCAACTATGAACCAGTGAAGGGTCCCTAGGGGTGGAACCTAAATATCGAAAATGCATTTCTGAATATAACTCCCTCATTAGAAGGTCACTAAGGAAGCGCAATTATAGACTAGTTTGGGAACAAACAAGGGACTCCCAATGGCAAGTGAAACCTCATTAAGAAATCTACCCTAAAGCACTGAGTTCACAACTCTTATTTTGTCCAGCAAAATAGATTTGATGGACATGGTTTTAAAAAAAGCAAATCCACACTTAAGCCCAGGAGTCTGAGGTTGCCCTGAGCTATGATGATGCCACTGTACTCTAGCCCAGGCAACAGAGGAAGATCCTGTCTCAAAAAAAAAAAAAAGCAAATCCACGATAACCATCATAACTGCATTTTGTTGCCAGGCTTGAAGCCTAAAATAATTACGAAGAAAGGTGTGGTGAAGGGTGAAGTACTCAATCAATAACTTGTGAACGACAGTTTGTGCCTGGGCCCCTGATGAAATGCATCGGTCTGTATGGACTGCCAGGACTACGGTTACTAAAGTATCCACTTGGACAAATATTAATTTGCCATTTAATGCAGGTTCTTATGCCTTTTTCAGCTAAAATTATAAAAAGCTTAGGTATAAAAACTTATAAAACCTTAATTTTTTTCTGAATAGACTATTAACAAGGAAAATTCTATTACTTTTATATTAAAATCTACTGTCATTTTTTCCAATACTGACTTTTCTTCCTTTGGAAAGTTTAGCTGACTGCTCCACCAAATATGCCCAGCAAATATATTCCTGGATGTCCCAAAGCACACAGAAGAGTATATATACAAGGCTCCTTCCCTAACTGTGTGTGTGTTAGGGGAAGATGGGGTGGTAGGGTACAAAGGGAGGAAATGTACTTTTTATTTTTTCATTTTAAAAACTATGTATTTCAGAATTTTTTTTTACTAATTTTTAAAGTTGAACTTCAATTTAAGAGGGTTTAGAATGAGTATAATTTGAATGTTCACCTCCTACAGACAGCATTACATCAATTTAAGCAAAGACAATGTAAGGATAATACCATTTAACCTAGAAAAACAAAATCGCTGATGAACATTTGCTTTGTATGCCTTTTTAAATGCCTGCCTTCATAGTCTGGTATCTTACTTGTATTCCAGTGCAGGAGATAATTATACAAAGTCATTTAGGTTCTCTCAGTTTCACTATCCAAGTTTTTTTTTTTTAAGAAATTGAGTTTCCAAAATCCCCAAAATGGCTCTAGAACAAAACAACTAGGCAGTGCTTATTAGTGTAAGACAAACATGTCAACAGCCAACATGTATGTGCTGAATTCTTGCTGATGTGCTGAGCATTCGGCCTCCACTGCAGCACTGAATCCTTGCAACGCTACTTATGCGGCTGTCAATATTATTTATCACCATTCCACAGGTGAGTAAGCTGGGGCTTATGGAAGTTTGGTAACTTGCCAGAGGCCATAAAAATGTGATTTGAATACAGGTGACCTGTCTGTCATTTCCTGCTCTTCACCCTCACTGTTGAGCTGCCCGTGCAAGCTACACTTACACTGTTTAATGGGGTTTTGCAGTTGACTCTTGGTGTGTTCTCATCAAAGCCACCATATCTGCTGAATCCTGTCTTTCATACAAGATTATATCTATATAATTCTCTTAGAGGAGACAATATTCAATTAGTCTTCACAATGGTGCAGGGTTAGGAAGGTTCTCACAAAAACCAACAAGATCACACTCAATGACAGCTCTATTTTGACAGATTAACACTGATGATACTGCTGTGTTGGGGTTTGAAAGGAAACATGTCAAGTTTCATGGAAATTCAGTTTCTTAATCTCTTCCTGTTCCATGAATTATCCAGGTTTCACAATAACAAAATGATGATGTCAGAACCACTGATGGGAGTACATGGCTGGCTTGGCCAGCCAGCAGAAGGCATGGCGTTGTTCCGTGTGCCAAATCTGATTCTGACCGTCACTGAAAAACACCAACATGCCTAAACCTCACGACTGAATCTCAGACTTCTTTGACCAATTAGGTTGGGCTATAGCCACACAATCAATTTTAAAAGGGCAAACAAGCCAAAATTTTTGAAAGGTCTGCCCTGTAAACAGGTCAGTCTGTACTGAACTTGCTGATTCAAAGTTGAACCGGCAGCTGTACCATCTACTGTTACTGTTTCGTAAAGTAACGGTGCAAGCTGCTCATGGCAAAGCTGCAGCCTTGGCAGCAGGAAGCCATACCTCTCTTTCCTGTCACTCTGATAGACGTTGTAGCAACCGGAAGGTAAATGTTTGTAATGGATTTCAGCGAGAGAAACATTTCCACTGGTATCACATACACAGTATATTCTCTTATCTTTAAGAAATCTTTTTGTTTCATTCATGTTACAAACCTTAACCTCCCAACAGAACCCTAATCAAAATGCTCTCTCTGTGGACAATGGGTGCTCATCTGGGGTGACGTTGCCCCTCAGAGGACATTTGGCAACATCTGGAGACACTTTCTGGTTGTCAGCTGAGAGGATGCTACTTGTATCTAGTGGGTAGAAGCCAAGGATGCTGCTTAACATCCTACAGTGCAGAGGGTGGCCCCCAGAGCAAACGACTTATCTAGCCCCAAATGTCAATCATGTCAAGGCTAAGAAACCCCCGTTGTAGACATGTAGCAAACAGTCTCAGATGATCCTAAATTTATTTAGTCAACAAGGATTTGTTGCACACCTCTTTTAGCTGCTTGGGGTGCAGCAGTGATCATTCTGGACAAAGCCCTGATCCCTTGGAGTTTATGAGTTATAGAACCAACATCTTTATTCCCTGAATTTCCCAGGTCCCTAAAGGCAAAGAAACAATGGTCAGATCCTTTTTAATCTGCCTGGAAGGGAAGAGGTGAGAAAGAAAGCAAAGAGAGGAATACACATGATGATGACCATTCTTAAGATATAGCCAGAGCTGTGGGAAATCACAGAGCCTAGGAAATAGGACCTGTTTTCATTCTCTGAATTCTATGCCACCCGCCCAGAGTACGCAGCTAGAGACGAGAATACAACAATGGAACAATAAATGCCCCCTGGATGGATCAGGCTAAAGAATTTTAATTGTTCCGCCAGGAGTTCCCCCTCTATTTAATATACTGATGCAATAATGGCCTTCTTTTATTGAGTATTATTATATGAAAAAGTTTTGCATATATATGTTTTGTCTAATCCTTACTACAATTCTGCCAGGTTGGTATCACTATCCCCACTTTACAGATCAGGACACTGAGGCTCAGCAAACATGTTTTTAAGCAGCAGATCTGTGTTTTCCTGCTGGTCTGTCTGCCTCTGATGCCCATGTCATTCCCCTTAAACTAGGCTGCTTCCCAGTAAAAACTGAACAATCACTGTCAGCGTGGGTGGTCACATATAGCATGTCATACGGCAAATCCTTCTCTCTCCCCCTCTTAGATTATCGATTCCCTCCCTGGGCCCACCCGCTGCTCCTGCCTGTCACCCCTTCCTCCATCACAAGGCACCTAGCCACACTGTTGGCAGGGGGAAAAAGCAGACATGCAGGAGAGGGCTGGATTCCACTAGAATCCCTGGCAATAAAAACATCCCAAAATGTGATATAAATAACACAATTCAGGTAGAGCACATCTACAAGTCACAATTTTTGGGGGCTGGACATGGGAGGAAGATAATACACCAGACAAAGGTCACAGACGGGCTGTCTAGGAAGGCGGGAAAGCACACGGGTTAGGAGGATGGTCTTTGGGATGAGTGGATCTCAGTTCCAGTCCCAGCTCTGACACCTGCCAGCTGTGTGACAGGCCTGACCCTTTCTGACCCTCTGCTTCAGCTCTCTGGCCCTCACCTTCCTCTCTAGAAACATGGTCTCTGTTCCATGGCTTTGCTACTTAGACTATGTGAGCTGATGCTATATAAAGCATTTACACAGTGCATCTAATTGAATCTAATAAGCAATTATTGTTAACTTCATTAACATCATTGAGATGGACAGAAGAGCAGACACAGATGAGAAAGCCGTCAGAACTAAGAGACACCAAGCCCATTTCCTAATCTGTGGATTAGAGAGTAAGAGAGTTGCACATACAGCTGAGAACCTCCTATAGCCACCTTCAGAAAAGAAAGCCCATTAGGCACCAGGATCTCAGGGCTTCGGGCCACAGCTACGGTGAAGGCTGTTTCCACTTGAATTTGGCTAATTCGGAAACTGTGATGGTTAAGGCAGAAATGGAAAGTGACCCTTTGAAGTCTGCCAAGTAGATGATGAATGCAAAGATGTCAAGGGAGCTGTTTATGTTACTTAAGACCTGAACTCCAATTTCAGTCTTATATTACTCCTGTGTGTCTCCAATTTAATAATGGAATAACAGGAAATGAATCTCAAGATTCTTTACGTAAAACTGAGAATTCCCTTCCATGTGGAGAGTTAAGAGAAGGCAGGAAATCTAATAAGGTTGGACCAACTGTTCTACTTAAATGGTTGTCAGGCACATAAGCACTATTTACATGCAAAAATTTAATATGTTATTTACAAATCATGGTTACCTACTCATTAAAGTAGGTTGCTGAGAATCTCCACAAGATAAAACTCTTTTAGCTTAAGTCTAAAATGCCTGAAAGCATTTTTCCTCTCTTATTCAAGAAATACTGAGCCCCAATAATGGAAAAGACTGCATATCATGTTATCCAGGCATACATGATCTCGTTTCATTCTCATTAAAACACTCTGTGGTAAACAAAAGTTGCAACCCCACTTTAAAGATATGCAAACTAGGCCAGCCTCGGTGGCTCATGCCTATAATCCTCGCACTCTGGTAGGCCAAGGCAGGAGGACTGCTTGAGGTCAGGAGTTCTGGATGAGCCTGAGCAAGAGTGAGACCCTGTCTCTACTAAAAATAGAAAAAATTATCCAGGCAACTAAAAATAGAAACAAAAAATTAGCTGGGAATGGTCTTGAGCAACTGTAAGCCCACCTACTCGGGAGGCTGAGGCAGGAGGATCTCTTGAGCCCAGGAGCTTGAGGTTGCTATGAGCTAGGCTGATGCCACGGCACTCTAGACCGAGGAACAGAGCAAGACTGGGTTTCAAAAAAAAAAAAGATAGGCAAACTAAGTCTGAAGGTGGTAACTTGCCCAAATATGCACACTTGGTTAATGGCAGGGCTGGGATTTGAGTCAAGGGTTGCCTGACAGCCTTGCCCTTAGTCACCAGCCTACACCGAACAGTTCCTGCAGGACTGATACTCTGCTTGGCACCGTGAACACACTCTGCACCAAACATGGTCCCAACTGTCCTGCAGCTTACGATGCTCAATTCAGACTTTCCAAATGTGCCTTCCCTACTGAACCCCACTTTTAAAGATATAATTGCTGAAGTCTAAGATCATTAAGAAAGTTCATGAGGACAGAGGTCTTTGTAAACACCTAAGGAAATTATCTTAACCATTACTTGGGTATCTCTTAGTGGGCCATAGTCCCACCTACCAGCCACCTGCATACCTGGAAATGCTTCTTACGAAGTAAAGACAATGAAATCTTTTGCTCAAACCCTGCCTGCATCTTTGCCACTCAAAGTGCCACTCGTCAATGGGTAGCCTCACCTGTGTACCTGTTAGAGATGGAGTCTCCAGGCCCCACTTGAGACCTGCTAAATCCCAGGTGATCTGTACATACATTAAAGTTCGAGATTGAGACATGTAGACTTACATCAATCATCTAAATCAAGTCACCATAAGAAATGCTAACAATTTGAAAAGTCAAAGCTAATGAACTGCAGCATCACAAGAAAAATGTGAAAAATCACTGTTCTCATAGAGGCATTTGTCATCACCCAAAGACACTATCAAGATGGGGTTATCATTAAATGTGAAGGATAATTGTGTAAAGGTACTTAAATATGGGTTTTCAGGCAGGGCTCTCTTCTCAGCAAAAGCAGGGGATTCTTGGATTAATTATCTCCCATGAACTGGCCCTCAGTTTCCTTATTTGTGAGATTAAGTGGTAGGCCCAGAGTACCTCTGATGTCCTGTCTAGCTCCCGCAGTTTAGGATATGAGATTTGAGAGAATCATGTCCCCTTCATTGTTCGCAGTCACAGGAAAGCAGAGTTCAGTGGGGTTAGGGACACCAGCGCTGGGGGTCAAACAGGCCCAATTCACTTCCTGCTTCTGTTCTATTAACATATCGCTGTGTGACCTCAAGCAAGTTACTTCTCTGGGCCTCAATTTTGTCATCTGTAAAATGTTGCTGATACGTCCTACTTCAATATTGTGAGAATTCTGTGGGCAATTATGTGCAGCATTTGGACCAGTGCCTAACACAAAGGAGTAAACTGTAGTCCGTATTGCCAGGTTAAAGGAGAAAAAGATGTTTAAAACTTTACGTAGTACGGTATATCCAGTTACCAGATACACGTGCCAGGTACACATGCACACAATAAATGTTTGGCAAAAAAATGAATGACGACAATATTCCACCTTACGTCAGAGAGAACTTCATTTCAGCCAAGAGAACCAACCTTGAAAGGAGGAAGACTTTAAAACAGGGAGATGTCTCCTAAAAGCCAGTGTTTCTACTGAATTTACATCAACATCAGGCTCAGCTGTCACAGGGAAAATCTGCACAGGGCCAGCTACATGATTAAGTATACCCTGCGTACGTCCTTCACTCCATTAAAGATGATTTCATTTTAATCACTTTTAGATAGATCTGTGGCTTGTGGCTACACCAGCTTCCTGTCTGAGAAAGAAAGAGTCACATACAAAAATGGTCCAAGCCCTCTTATTTACAGTTAATAATGCATCTACTGAAAAGATCTACATGATCTAAATGTTTTATTTCTGCATGTTTATTTGATTTTGATTTCTCTCTGCTTCCTCTATAATCACTCCTAGTTTATTACACAGCTCCTTGGCAGTAGCAACTGAGGCTCTCTTCATCTTGATATATAATTAATCCTTCAGTACATGAAGGATGGGTGGACAAGAAGTATAACAGTGTTAGAGTTTACAACAGCACTAAGTAGGGCCAAGTTTTGAATTGTCCTCATGTCAGGTCACTAAAGTCTTGCCAGCTGCCTTAGGTTTGGAAGTAAGTAAATAGCATCTGTAATACTAAAAGTAGAAAAATATTTTTTGAGCAGCCAGTCCCAGGTAAGGACTAATAAATTTTCTGAATGAGATGTTTAGGGCCCTCAGACCTTTCTGGGAGAAGTCGCCGCCAATGCACAGATGGAAAGAAAGGCTGAGAGTTCCCTAGGTCAGGGCCTTGCCCTGCTAGATCTACCCAGAGGATCTTTGCCCCTTACAAAAATAAAATCCTGGGCCATTTAGAGTCTGTGGGGTCAGAAGGACAAGAATAGGGGGGAAAAACAGGAAAAGTTGAGCTTCCAGCCACTCTCTCCCTGCCTGCTATGGCCCTTCCGCACAGCCTCCTCCCTGGATGCCCCTTGGTCAAGCCTGGCCCCGCCTCCCTGTGTCAGATTTGTTATTACGGACTACACCATGGGAATGTATTTGGAAGCATCGCACCCTGTAAGGCAGGACCCTATGGAATGCCACAGCTCTCTGAACTCTTCACTGATGCTATTGAAGCATATAGCATGTGACACATCCCTCCTTTGAGGACATCTTTGCAATCTTATAACCTATCACAGTGACTAGTAACTAATTTGCTCAATTATTATAATATGATCAATAAATAGAGCAGTAATTCTGAAGTTTGGATAGCTAAGGCACTTGGTACAAATCCGTCTTCCACACGCAGAGGTCTGACCGAGTAGGTCTGGGGTGGGTGGGGAGCCTGCATTTTAACAAGCACAGCCAGGTGGTTCTGATGAGTGGCTGGATGAGGGACTACACTTTGGGAGACGTGGGCTTGGTGGAGCTAAACCCTGATGGGGTGGGGTTGGTGACAGATGCATGCGATGGCTCTTCTTCGTGATCACAAACAAAAGTCTGTAAATACTCACTAACCTCCTACTATGTGCCAGGCACTATAATGAGCACTCCCTGAGTCTCAGATTTGAGGCAGTTAGAGGCTCACAGGCAAGAGGGAGGGGCAGAGGAGGAATCAATTAACCATAATACAAATGTTGGCCTGTGGAAAACCTGTGGGAACACAAGAGAGGTGGGTTTAATCCTGCCTGGAGCATAGGCTGTTCAAGGACAATTACAGAGAACTGGCACCCTAATAGGGCCATAAAGGATGCAAGGCAGTTTTCTGGGTAGACAAAAGAAAGAAAGGCATCCCAAATAGACGTAACATCAGGAAACAAGTAATAATCAGAGTAATGAGAGCCAGCACAGGAGAAGGTAGAGCGCTAGGTAGAATACAACAACACTTTAAATATTTAGTGCAGGTTGACTCGTGGTAGGCTCTGATCCAGGAGCTAAGGACAGAGCACTGGGGAAAAGAACCCTGTCCCCATGAAGCTCACATTCTAATGAGAGAAGACAAGCAAATGGTGGGAATGCTATGGAGAAAATAAAACAGGGTCAGGGGCCTGGGGTGTCTGTCAGAATGTTTGTGCCATTTTGTATCAGTGGTCAGGGAAGGTGTCACTGAGGTGACCTGTGAGACCTGGAAGGACAAGAAAGAGCAGGCCAAGCAGTTGATGATGGAGGGAAGGGCACGCCAGGCAGTGGGAACTTCAGTGGCAAAGGCCCGTGTCTGGGTTGAAGGAGAAAGAGCAAGAGGACCGATGAGCTGAAGGGTGGCAGGAGGAAGAGTGACAGGGAGGAAGGGGTCCTGGGCAGGGCAGGAAGGGCTGCAGAGTCCTGTGGGCTACTGTAAGTGCTGTGGCTTTTGCTGGGGGTAAAGGGAGGTTACAGATGATTCCGAATTTTTGGGCTGGGCAATGAGAAGGATGGAGGTGCTGTTAACTGCCGGATAGAAGGAGGCAAGTTAAGGAGGGCAGTCGGGGAGGTGGTTCGGCATAAGCTGAGTTTGGATGTATATTATATTAGACATCCACGTGGAGATAGGAGGAGCTGGGTGTACAAGTGTAAAATTCTGGGAATCACCAGCATTCAGACAGAGTTGAAAGCCCTGTGACTGGGTAAGATCACCGGTGTAGGTGGAGCAGAGATAAGGCCTGAGGACTGAGACCTGAGGGCAAAACTCAGAGGGAAGGGGGTCACCATGAGATGAAAACGAAGTAATCAGAGACACACAACCAAGAGTGGCCTCCAAGAATCAAGGCAGGACAGGGTTTTAAATAGCCAGAAAAGGGGAGGAAAACTCTTCATCCTATACCCCCAATCTAAAATTGCTCCCTCCAATGCCTAAATTCTTAGCCATCCAGTCTAATTATTTCTAACCAAAAAGAGACTTATTGGAGTTGACTAACAAAAATGCAAATAACGCCACTGAGGGGTGTCTTCCAATTCATCAGTGGGAGGAATGAATTTAGGTTGCTGGCTTCCAGATGCTGAATTCAGACAGGCTGCTCCAGAGACAGGAGGTGTGGGCATGGGGAGGGGTTGGTAACTGGGGAGCATGGTATTAACAGAGTTAATAGTTAACACTTACTAAGCACTTTATGTCAGGCGCCTGTTAGGTGTTGTGCATCCATGGCTCTCAGTTAATCCTCAGAACTGCCCTATAAGATATACCTTATGACCGTCCCCACTTTATAAACAATGAAAGTGAGGCTCGGGGAGGCTAGGTTGCTTGCTCATCACCACACAGTAGGTTGGAAGGAAGGACACGCCAGGAGACGGGTGCCAAAGGGGAGTTTTAAGTAGCAAGAGGCCTTTGGATGCCATGGAACTCAAAACAGATGTGGCAGACATTAGCTATGGTGCACGGAAGGTTGCCTTGGAGAGCTCTCCTGAGAACCTCAGTTTCTAAAATGTCCTTTCTCTGGTGAAAAAAGTTACAAATGAACTTCCAGAACACAATGTGTTCATAACCCAGATGGGGGTGGGAGATGTCTATATAAATGTAATGGATTCCCAGGGAAGTAGCAAAAGTTCCATACAAATTATGAGATGATTGATCAGGCAAAATGAATTCATATGTACAATGTTGGAACTAATTATAATTTTTAAATTAATACAGTCATGTCTATTAAAGATTTGGACACTGTGGCAATAATGTATTTCATGTGATTACTGACTTTCAGAAAACAAAAATGTGCAAATCAAAAGTAAGATACGGTTTGTGTCTTCACTGAAGTTACTATATTCTTATCTTAAAAGATACAAAGTGGTCCTAAAAGGTTGTGTTGTTTGTAGTACTGATATGCTAGGCCATTCCTAAAAAGTGTTGTTCCTATATATAGACTAACTTTTGACCTTTCCAAAAAGAAGCTCTCTTGATACTGTTTCCACCAGTCAACAGTATCCCCAATTTATATAGACTACAGATCCAGGTTTATCAACAGATACCAGCTAATAACAGCATAGTTACAGCACACCTTTGAAAACAAAGACACATGATTTCATTCCGCTGAAGTCTGCCAAAACCACTCATGTTATGACAATAAAAGACTCTCGTCTTAACATCTCATAACGAAAGTGAAAATGTTTTGAAAAACAACTCACTCCATTTCCCCCACCCTCAACTTCTTTGAGTCCCCGGAAAAGAAAATGGCTACAAGTGACAATTCTCATAGATGGGTGCTAATTCCAACAGGAAAAAAAGGAATCAGTTTGTCTTCACTGAAAAAGATGAATATCACTTTTTAAAAATCTTGGAGGCATTTCATGAAAGGCCTTGTAAAACCAGATTTGTGTCTACTAAGTAAATTTCTCAGTAAATTTCTACTAAGTAAATTTCTCACATACATTTCCTCCTAACATTTAATCACAGCAGGCACTGGTTTCATCAAAATTTGCAAAAGCTCTTGGGACAGCCTTGGGGTATCATCACTGGGCACCCTAGTGTAGGGTAGACATTAAGAAGGGGTTGGCTCTGCTTTCTTCCGTCTATTCATTTCTCAAAAATTTTTGTGTGTTACTACTATGTGCCAGGCACAGTTCTAGGTACTGGGATTTAGCAAGTGTCAACAACAACAAAAGAAGTCTCTGCTCTTTGATTCCACAACAGAGGCTTGCAAATATTCAAGGACTGAAAATAAAGTCATATGTAACAGAATGTGGTGGTGTTAGGCACTATAAAGAAAAGAAGGCAGGGTAAGAAGATGCAAAATGATGGAGGAGGGTATCTATTTGAGATTCTGTAGTCAGAAAGGCCTTTCTTAGGAGATGGTCCCCTGAGAACGTTGTAGTTGTCTCCCTTTATTGACAAGGTGAGCAGATGCTCAGGATTGAATTCCCAGCGCATAGCAGGTGTGTGGCTCCGCAGCAGGTGCTCACGAGATGCCTGCCCAGTGGATGAGAAGGAATTTGAAGGGTATCCACGGCAGCTTGGGCCGGGCGTGGGGTGCAGGCGCGCGCTGTGCAGTAATAACACCGCCACCGCACACCTCCCAAGGGACAGTCAACTTTTCCGAGCGCTGTCACCGCTAAGGTCGTGTCCTGAGCTCCTAAGAGTCCCGTGGGGTAACCAGGACAGCCGTCGCTCTACAGCGAGGACGCGATTACCCCCGACTCGCCCGCCGTCTCCCCCGGCCCAGCCAGGACGCCCGTGCGGGCGTTCGCTTCTGAAGGGAATAAAGGGGGAAAGTGTTGCCGAAACTTTTTGGGCTGCGCTCTCCTCTCCCGGCCCGGGAGGCGAGGCCGCCCGACAGCCGCTCGGCGCGGCCCAAACCTGGGCTTCCGACCCGGCTCTGCGGGGGTGCCGGAGCGCGCGCCGGCGGACGCGCGGCGGGGCCGGGGTCTGCGCCACCGCGGAGCGGGCCCAGGACGGTGGCGCCCGGCGCGGGGCGCGGGGCCGGGCGGAGCGCACCCGGGCCTGGGGCCGGGCCGAGACAAAGCGGTGGCGGCGGGCCCCGCGCCCCCTCACCTGTCCAGCCAGAAGGTCCAGGGCGAGTGCAGCGGGACCCCGCCCGGCTCGGGACGCAGCGCCGACAGCTGCTGCAGGCCGAGCGGCGGCTCGGTGGCGGCGACGCGGGGCCCCGGCGGCTCCCGGGCCCCGGCGGGGGGCGCGGCGGCCGGGGGCAGCGCCATTTTCTCCGCCCCGCCTGCGAGGCCGGCGGACGCGAGGACCGCGGGGCGAGCGGCGGCTGAGTCACCCGGGTCCCCGCCTGCCCCGCCCCGCCCCGCCCCGCGCGCCCCGCCCCGGGCCCGCCGCCGGCCACCCGCCCCGCCTGGAAGCCGCGCAGGGAGCTGCCCCCGGCACTGCCGGGCCGTGGCCGCCCAACAAAGACAGGCCGCCCCCGGCCGGGTTGGGGGCCGATTCGGCACAGGCACGGACCCAGCGTGGGGAGGACCGACGGTCGGGCTGGGGGCGGCGGCAGGGGACAGACTAGCGGGCCATGGGGTGACAGCGACAGAGAAAAGGTCTGGGGGCTGGCTCTGCAACCAGGCAGGAGGTCGGCGGGATGGAAAGGCAGGCTAGGGACAGATGGAGGGATGGATGGACAGTGGATGGAGTCTCAGACTCATGGTGCGAGGGAAGGAGGGATGGATAGACATACCAGCAGTCCGATGGACGGACAGGAAAGCTGGCAGATGGCTGGAGGAGGAAGGAGATGGAGGGACCAAGGGCAGATGGAAGCACAGTTGGATGTGACAAATAGATGGGAGAGGGGAACTGATGGCCAAATGGATAAAGAGACTCCCATGCCCGAGAGTGCAAAAACAAAGGGCCACAGAGAAAGAAGGAAGGGGAACCACTGACTTGGGGCATGAGGTCGTAGCAGTTCAACTTTGCACTCCCCAGGGTCAGAGCATGCTTCCTAACTCAGGTGATTTGAAGGGCCCAGATCCCCCATTTCACCCTCTCTGGAGCCACCTGTGCCCACAGTGAGGGGCTGGAGCCTAGCCTACAGTGCGGCCGACTGCAAAGGAGGCTTCCCAAAGTCAGCGGAAGTTCTCCAAGCCTGCCCCAGAGCACAGGTGAGGAAGGTGAAGGAAAGAGGGCGGTTTTGAACACAGAGCCCTCTGTCTCCTCCACCTCTAAACACACAGGAAGTCCCTATGGCCATGAGATTCCTGAGCTTAAAGCAAGAGGGACCTTCCCAGCAGAGCCCCTCTGCAAGTCTCTCTCACTCTTTTTTTTCAAAAGGAAAGCAAAGTTATGAGGCATGTGAACACACATGTCACAACCAGCATGGGCATGGACACTCTCTTTAAACTTGAATTTCTGGATAGTTCCACTGTGGTCTTTAACAGCTAAGGAAGTGCAGAGTTCCATCTCCTCATAGGTTTCCTACCTGGCACAGCACATGTTCTGCTCTTGAGCAGTCCCTGGGACACTAGAAAGAACGGACTAGAAGAGGAGCTGCAAGCAAGCATATCGTAACAGGCTAGCATGAAACCCAGGGTAGATGCCCTCCTGAAAAGGTAATCAAGATTAAGGCAGGCACGGTGGCTCGTGCCTGTAATCCTGGCACTCTGGGAGGCCGAGCCGGAAGGACTGCTTCAGGTCAGGAGTTTGAGACCAGCCTGAGCAAGAGCGAGACCCCATCTCTACCAAAAACAAAAATTCACCAGGCATGGTGGCACAAGCCTGTAGTCCCAGCTACTCGGGAGGCTGAGGCAGGAGGATCACTTGAGGCTATGAGTTTGAGGTTGCAGTGAGCTATGATGATTCCACTGCCCTCTAGCTGGGGTTACAGAGTGAGACTCTGTCCCAAAAAAAAAAAAAAAAAAAAAGTAATCAAGGTCAGATAAAATGGCAACAATGAAAACAAGACCACTGCTTTGTGATCCCTGCTTTAAACACAACTTCTATACAACATATGATTCTGGAAGGAATAACATATTTTATAAAGTCCATGCAACACTGAGATAACTGGAGATCCTTTGGTTAGATGCATTTATTTTGTCCCTTAATTTCTCCTTTTATGTTTTCAAGAAAACACTTAAACACAAGCTTAAGTTTGCAGAAGAATTGTTGGCTGCATTTAAAAATGTGATACATATTAGCAAATTGCTGTGCAAAGTAATTACATGAATTAATATATAACTGATTTATAAATAATGGTTGATTCTGAAAATTTAGGCATCGTTTAGGCTGTTTTGAGCACTTTACCCTTATTAACTTATTTAACCCTTACAACAAGCCACCATGGAAGGTACTATTAACCCATTTTATGGGCGAGGAACAGAGAAATTAAGTCAACCCCAAAGTCACACAGCTAGTAAGTGGTCAAGCTGGGATTTGAACATAGGCATTCAGACTCCAGAGTCTAAGCTTTCAACTGTCAGGCTCTACTGCCTCTCTAAATGGAAAACTAACAGGTCCACATAGTAAAATTCAGCCATGAATAGTAGGTCTTTCTCTCTACCAACGCTGTCAATCTTCCTGCCGAGAGGAAACCATTGGTAAGAGTTTCCTTCCAGAAAAATGCAAGTATGCACATATAAGTATATATCTAGATTTATAAATTGTGTATCTATATGTTTTAACAGAAATAGAAGCATTTAATGCCAATGCTACACCTTCTTATTTCACTTAACATTTTATCTTTGAAGATTTTTCTATATCAAAACACATAGATCTACTTCATCTTATGGGCTGCAACATAATGCTTTATAAAGTAGTAATACAATTTAATTCACTAGCCCTCAATATTTATGTGATTCCTAGATATTTTCTTATATAAATAATGCTACCATAAACATTTTTATATTTATGTCTTTCCTCATCTGCACAAGCTTAAGTTTGGAGAAGAAGAATTGTTGGCTGCATTTAAAATCTGATACATATTGCCAAATTGCTGTGCAAAGCAGTTACATGAATTTATATATAACTGATTTATAAATAATGGTTGATTCTGAACATTTATATTTACTAAATGACATTTATCTGTATAGAATTCCAAGGCATTCATAGAGAGGAAGTTTTGCTTTCTAATAATTAGAACGAGTCAAACTATCCAGTTTAATTCCTTCCTTATGTCCTTTAAAAATAGCCTCAGCAAGAAAGGGCTTTTTAAAAATTTTTATCTACAATTTCTGTAAAAGAGAATGGTACCATGTGAAAAATTCCTTTCAAATTTAGAACCAGTAATATTCTGGCAGTTTTTCTTTATTGAATAGCAAGTATATACCTCTCTCTCTTTTTGCTTTGGCTTCCAGGATGCTCAATATTACATTTGGTGATAAATCACAATATCGATATTAACCAATAAAGAAGCATCATTATTTTTATATATATTCCTATTTCTATTTTAATGACCTTATATAGACTGTAAACACCTCAAATCTATTTTGGAAGTAGGTGGTATGTGAATAAATAAAATTTAAATGACCTTGCAATTAGTAAGAGTTCAGGCAAAATGGTTGACGTGAGAGGCAAGAAGGGAACAATGGGAACAACTTTCATTCCCTTCCTGTTCGAAATAAGTAAGAGACAATTATTCTTATTGCTCTTCACAATCATTCTTAGAAGATAACAAATTAGGAAAATTTCCCCTTATCTGGGAACCGGACAGCAGGCATTAAGAATTTCTAGGTAGAAAGGGAACTTGGAGAGCATCTAAGCAAACCCATCACTTTACAAATGAGGAAACTGAGGCCAAGAGAGGTGAGGTGACTTACCCGAGGCCACAGCTCTATGAAATGACAGAGGCGGGACTAGAACGTGGGTAGCTTGAGGTCCAGGCCAATGTATTCTCCCACTGCGTCACACGCAACGCAGAAGATTTGGGGAGGAAGAAGAGAGGAAGAGAAGGTGACCCCACAGCCCCTAGCAACAAAAACAACAAAAAGGACTTGAGGCACTCATAAATAATTAAGCAATTAGCTGCCGCAGCTACTCCCCTCCCCTCCAGCATCCAGTCACCATGGCAACTTGGGCAGGGTGCCTGCTGGTTGCCTAGTAACAGTGTGGTCTGCTCCCCTGACATGCTCCCTAGGCATCAAAGGATTTGAGAGCTGGGAAGAACCGTAGACAGGGATTACTATTCCAACACCTTCATTTTCCAAATGAGAAGACAGAGGCCCAGAGAAGCTGGGTAACCTGCCCAAGGTCACACAGCTACTCAGAGGCACATCCAGGCTCCATCCTCAGTTGCTTTCCATTGCACCAGGGCTGCCTCTGAGAGGCTGCAGATGGAGGAGAGGGGGAGAGCTCTCCACAGCTCCTAGAAGAATGAGAAAGTCAGAGCGAACGAGCAGGCAAGAAAGAGACAGAGACCTTGAGCTCTCACATGCAATTAGCAGGAGCTGGTAATCCCATCAGCCCAACTTTCATCATCACCATGGCAACATGGGTGAGGTGGGTGCTGGTTGCCTAGTAACAAGTGGTCCTCTCTTTTCCACTCATATCCAGCTCCCTGGGAGTCACAGGAACAGTACAATGTTGGAGCTGGAAGGGAAGGAAGGGGTCCTAACTCAGTCTTCTCTTTTAACCAACAAGGAACCTGAGGTTCAGGGATACTGCGAGTCACACAGCCACAGAGCTAGCTAGTAACATTCCTTCGATTGATGGCCTCTGTCGCAGCACTACAGAAAGGGAGTGTTCCACTCAGTAAAGTCAGAACAAGGGAGGGGAATGTTCCCCTTGAAAGGAGATGCTTGTACCACTTGTCTAAATGGTGACAATGCCACCCACAAAACTTGGCACATAGTAGATGCACACAGGAGGTGCTATGCTATGCACAGTAGTTAAACACAGAGTCTCTAAAGTCAGAAAACCCAAGTCAAAAGCCAGTTCTCCTTAAATCTCACAAATGTCCTATTCTCTGTATGCCTCAGTCTCCACATCCAAGGAATGGACATCCTGACTGTCTCTACCTCTTGAGTCATCATTAGGATTAAATGAGAAAATGGACATGTAAAGTGCCTGGTATAAAGATGCAGTAAATATTATTCTACATTCAATAAATACTTGTTACATGTCTGCTATGCAAATGCTACTGTTCTAGGTTCTTGAGATTCATTAGTAAGCAATACAGACAATATAGACAAAAGAAATTCTTGGGCCCGGCACAGTGTAATCCCAACACTTTGGGAGGCAGAGGCAGGAGTATTACTTGAGGCCAGGAGTGCGAGACCAGCCTGGGCAACATAGGGAAACCCCGTGTCTACAAAAAATTAGCTGGGCATGGTGGTACGTGTCTGTAGTCTCAGCTTCTTGGGAGGCTGAAGCAGGAAGATTGCTCGAGCCCAGGAGTTCAAGGCTGCAGTGAGCTATGATCATGCCACTGCACCCCAGCCCGGGTGACAGAGTGAAACCCTGTCTCAAAAAGAAAAGAGAAAGAAAGAGAGAGAGAGAGAGAGAGAGAGAGAGAAAGGAAGGAAAGAAGGAAGAAAGAAATAGAAAGAAAGAAAAAAGAAAGAGAGAAAGAATGAAAAAGAAATTCTTGTCTCAGGGACCTTATATTCCAGTAGAATATAGAAAAAATATATATAGATATAGATATATATATAATATACATATGTGTGTTTATATATTTATATTTATATATCTATTTATTTAAGTGTTTGTTGAATGGGCGGAGGAACTCATTGGCAATATGCTGTTTATGTTGCTGGGCTCCTTCTCTAAGACTGAGAAGTTTCCTGTTTACAGGGTGTGATGCTATAAATATGCAGGCCTGTCGTCTATGTGGGAACTTCGTTTTCCTTTCTTTTAAAAGCTCAAAAGAAAAATGAAGGCAGTGGCCACTAGATGGCAGACTTCAGTCCCTGTAGACAAGGCACAGAAGGCACAGGCCTGGGGCACAGGCCCTGACTGGAGCCTCCGGCAAAGGCAAGTGTTGCAGCTGGTCAGTTCTAGGGCAATAGCTTGGAGAGGTGGAGCAGACTTGAAATTATTCGGGGACACTCGGAGGTGTCAGGGGAGGCTGCAGGGTTTAAGAGTGATTGCTTTGAAGTGAGACTGAGCCTTGCTTTAACCAAGATCCTGCCATGGGTAAGCTGTGTGACCCTGGGAAGCTATTAACCATGCTGAGCTCTGGGACATGAAGATGGTAACAAGAGCTCCTACAAGGGGATGCTTTGATTGTGTGTGTAAGAAAACATTGTCTAATGCACCTTGAAAGCTGCATATAGAAAAAGCTCATCCAGTATTATTTACCTGGATTCTAAAAGGCCCCTGAAGGTCTGGTTCAGAGATGCAAATGCAAGGGGAAGGCGTAAAGGAAATAGCATTTGTTAAGCATTTGCAATGAAGACACTGAGGTCGCTGTCACAGAGCCTGGAAAATGTGGCTTTAGGTTTGGTTGTCCCACCCTCTACGTCCCATTCTGCCCATATCCCTTGTGTTGCTCTTTCTTCTTCATTCTCATTGGTGCCAGCCACTCCCTGTCCCCACCTCCTGAGTTCCAGCCAAGCATGGCGTGGGGGACCGCGACACCCTTCTAACTAGTCTCCCTGCTCTCAAACACCTGGTCCTCCCACCTGCTGCCAGACAGCAGCCTGAACGGTCCCCAAACACCAATTTGCTTCCGCCTGCTCTCAGAATAAAGCTCAAGTTCTTTCTGGTGGTCAAGAGGACTCGGCATCTTCTGGATCCTTCCTTCCTTTCCAAACTCCCAGCTGAGCTCTCCCCATTCCTCAAAGCTCTGTGGCCATGAGGCATCTGCATATGCTGTTCCTTCTCCTGCATGGCCCGTCCCTCTGCTCGGTATGGCTGACTCCTCCCACCTTAGGCCTCCACTCTAACTCAGGTCCTCTCCCCTCCCTAATTATTTCCTTCAGGGCACATGTCACAAGCTGCACGGATCTACTACCCACCTCCCACACCATGATATCCAGTCCAGGTGGGCAGGGCAGGGCAGGGCCGGGCCTCTCGTCCATGCCTGCATTCCCAGTGCCTAGTGCAGAGCCCGTGGCGTGGACAGCACACCATCAAAGTTTGTTAATGAACTGGGTATCAGCAGGTACTGAGCGAAAGGAAGAGTCTAACCTCGTCTCCCAATTTCTAGTCTTTCTCGCGGGCCACCTTATCTTTGCATGAATGGCATATTGCTCTTCCTAAAAAGCACTTTTGTCCTATTACTCCTCATGCTTGAAAGCCCTAAATGGCTACGTACAAGGCTGAGATCTGAAATCTCCAGTCTAGCATTTAAAATCCTCCACACCTCAACCTGACTTTCCAAATGCATCTGCAAATGTATTTCCAAATATATTTGGCTTATATATGTATGTGTGTGTGTGTGTGTGTATACACATACACTTACCTGAAAATATATATATACACACATTGGGAATATACCTTTAGATGGAAATATATACATTTCCAACAAATTCATCCCTAATCCCTTAGTGCGTCTTCAGCTCTGCCTGACATGAGCTCTGGAAGACAGGCCTGGGACTTCCTCCTATACTACTGTGTCCCCAGTTCCTAGTACAGGGTCTGTCACAACATTAGAGATTCCGCTGTGCTGAATCAATGATGGGTCTTCTCCCTACTTGGTAAACATACTGTGTGTACTCCTATCTCCACATTTTTGCCCCAAATCTTTCTTTTCTCATCCCCCAAATTCTCCAGCCATCCTTCAAGGGCCAGGCAAGTTCCATTGCAGGAGATCAGCCACTAAACATACTCCAGAAAGGGACAGGAGATCCAAAGAGTCCTGGAGCCATAGCTAGGCAGTACCCAAACTAATTTCCCCAGGAATCCCCTTACCCTGGCAAAAGGAACATTGGGAAGTAACCAAGCTTTTACCTGATTAAAAATAGGTCCCAATGATTTCAAAAAGTATTGGTTTTGTAGCCAGTCTGAGAACTCTGATTGAAGGACCTTTGTTGTAGCCACACAGTAGTCCACTGATTGGAGGCGCAACGCTTCACACAACCGGCTCCCACTGCTGGGCATTTAGATTATTACCAGTGTTTGTGTCCACCATGTGCAACCCTGCAATAAATATGCTCTGCCAGTCACTCCCTTCTTATCAAAGAGTAGCTATTACTGTTCCCAGGCCAGCCAATCAATCAGAGATATGGAGATGGCTCACATCAGAAACTGGACTGACCGGAAAGGCTGGCAGGCCTCAACTTCGCCTTTAGCAATTTTGGAAAAGACAGGAAAAGATGGACAGTATGGAGGCAATGTGATCAGAAGAAAAGTCCAAAAATGTGTGCGTAAGCCCATGTTTGACAGCCGTGTGATGTGGGACAAATCAATAAACTTCTTTGAGTCTCTTTTGTTCTCAATGGAAAAATGAGCATGCTAAATAATTCCTGCTGTCTGAAGAATCAAATCAGGAACATTTGGCAAGGCCCTACATGAGCCATAAAATGTCACACAGTGTTGGTTGTTGTTCCCTCATCACAATTCCTGGAGGGGATAACCCTACATCTCCTCTGCTCTTTGAACAAGAGTGTCCTCCTTTGCACTCTTTGGGGATTTAGAGAAATGTAGAGTGAACAACTGTCCCCGTTTGCCGAGGACTGTCCCAATTTGAGCACTGAAAGTCCCGAGTCCTGGAAAACCCTTTAGTCCTGAGCAAACGTGAATGCTTGGTCAGCTAGAAGCAGGTCTGTAAAGCACTGTCTGTTCCGCTTGATTTTCAGCATCCATTCTGAAGGCCTCTAATCCCCACTGCAAGCGGACGACTGCTTGCACAGTGGGATAAGTCAGCAGCAAGCGACTCACTGCTTTACAACTAAGAAGCTGCTTAAGGGATAAGATTTTGTTTTGGGCTTTCAGTTATGGCTCAGAGATCATTTAGGGGAATATTTTGCAAGCCAGTTCTCTGAGGAAGTGCATTGTGCTTTCCAAAGCTTTATGTTTAAGCTGAAGTAATCATATTATGACATAAGAAATCCTGATACAGAAAATATAAACTTACTTGGCAAAATAGGAGGCGGCAATGAGTCATGCTAAAAAATGATCACCTGTATTAGAGTAAGCTCACTGAAGGTGGAGAGCTCACCTTTGTAGTCCTCCAAAAATTATGGAGTATTGTTCATGGAGTAGATACTCAATAAATATTTGAATAATGAATCCTTCTGTGATGAAAAAAGCATTCATTAACGTGTAGATCGAGACATTTTATGTCATTTACTTCTTAAAAGCTGAGCACGCTAAAATTTGAGAAGCCATTATCAACTGACAAGCAATTAGTAAAGGAAAATAAAGTAATTTTTGAAATGAAGCCACATTATTTGTTTTCTAAAAAAAATTGTAATTGCATAAAATTTTTAGAACTATAACTACTGTGCAAAATGCTACACTAGGAATCATGAAGACGCTCTCAAACAGTGTTCAGGCCACTGAAACCTCTTCGATTACTTTACCATCAGCAGGAATTTCATATTCCCAATACTGAAAGATACTGCCAATACTCCTTTCCTGTTCATTTGTTACGTAGTATCCACATAATATTAAGTTGCACTTGCGACATTTCTTTAAAAGTTTCTTAGTGTCTGTGCTACAATAGTATCTTATTCCCAGAGGCTAAAAATATATACATATTGATCATTCTAGGCCTATTATAAAATGTGAGTTCCAATGGGGGTTATAATTAACACAGTACCTCTCAGATGACTTCGTACTGAGTATTTCATGTCACAAGTATTTGCTGTCTTTGACAAAGAACTTAGAGATAGCTAAGAATCACTTTTCTCCTTTCAAAACCTACCAGATGCCTCAAAGTATACTTTGAATTATCCTAAATTTGCATTAATTCTGTACCATTCCTAAAATGCCCAAGGGTCATGTTTTCTTGTCTTATTGGACTAAAGTATTTTATATTACATTAAATATAATCTTGATAATAAAATGCAGCACCATATTTTTCATATTTTGCAAAAGCACAGTTAATGGTGCAAATAATTTCCTATTTTTCATTCTGAGGGAAAATCATTAATAAAACTATACTCCTTGCAAGAGTTGAAATTCAGCAGTAAAAGGGCACAAACCACCCATAAAGGCAAGATATAAATTAGTGGTGAAGAAACAAGCCTACTGATTATAATGTCCAGATGGAAATGAATAACTGAATCATTCTTTGTCAAATCAAATAGCATCTTAATAAGTTGTTGCATCATCTCTGTTGATTTAATTTAACTGGAAGATATCAGAATATGATTATGACCTGCAAAAGTATCTTCATTTCCTATGCTCATTAGCATCTGGCCTATGAGTTCTCTCCTTTTATTTTGAAGGTGATTTATCTCTAAAATGGTCTTTAGGTTTCTAATTCTCAAAAGTATCCCATGTTAAAAGAAAAACAGCCCCAAACTGGAATTAAAAAACTGGGATCCAGTGTTTGGTGAAAATCTTTTATCAAAGAAAGAATTCAAACACTTTTACCAGGGAAGCTGGTAAGTACAAGTTGTCATGGAAACAGGATGTATTCAAATTATCCAAGGAATGACGTTCTTCATCTAACTAGGTGTTCATCTCCTCTAAATGGGGAGAAATTGTTGTAGCTGCAATCCATTATATTTCTTTCAAATTTGCATTAAAAACAATCATTCCCTTTATGTTATATAGGAATACACAGACACAGAGCCTCACTCTCGTAAAACGAAGAATTAAAATTACTTGCAAAAGAATTGGTGCGTAAATAAAAAGACATAAAATGAAAATGAATCCCATGATATAAATCTATTGATGCATAGTGAAAGGTAGGAGAATGGAAACAGATAATATAATACCTGCTTCACCTACACTGGGACATATTTTTCTTCAGTAGCACTAGCAGCTATATTCACAGAATGATCCAGGCCACAATTCTCCGGAAGTTGAGGAGACTGGCTAACAGGTGTAATGTCACCACCACTGATAACAGCAGAGCCCTGATTAGTCCACAGATTCCCAAGAAAGATGCAAAAGAAAGGCAACGCGGTGTTGAACAGGGATTTCTCACTCCTTAATAAGGCAATCATTGAGAAACACATGGCACAAGCTCATTTTGTGGGGAGAGTATTTACAGCATGGCGTGCCCAGGAAGTCACAGCTCTACTTAAGAAGCAGCCTGAGTTTTTTTCTGGATCAAAGTAATGTAGAGGAACATCTTTTCATTTTTTTTCTCAGGTGAAGATCATTTCTTCACCTCCCTCCAAATAAAGAGAAGAAAGATTTTTTTGTGTTTTGCAGCCTAAAATGTTGAGGTTTCAACAAAGCCCTTGCCCAAGCACTTAAGATAATAATTCAAATAAAAAGACCAATAGTTCCAATATATGCAAAGAATGCTTTAAACTCAACAATAAGAAAACAAACAACCTGACTTTAAAAATAGGCAAAAGACTTGAACAGACATCTCACCAAAGATGTATAGATGGTAAATAAGCATATGGAAAGATGTTCAATATCATATGTCACTGGGAAACTGCAAATTAAAAGATCAATGAGATACAACTCTACACCTATTAGAATGCCTAAAACTCAAAATGTTCACAGCACTAAATGCTGGTGAGGATGTGAAACAACAGGAACTTTCATTCACTGCTGGTAAGAATGGAAAATGGTACAGCCACTTTGAAAGACAGTTTGGCAGTTTCTTACAAAACTAAACATACTCTTACCATACAATCCAGCAATCATATTCCTTGGTATTTACCCAAATGAGATGAAAACTTATGTCTACACAAAGATCCACACTGAGATGTTTATGGCAGCTATATTCATAATTACCATGACTTGGAAGTCATCAAGATGTCCCTTAGCAGGTGAGTGGATAAGTAAACTGTGGTACATCCAGACAATGGTATATCATTCAGTGCTCCAAAGCAATGAGCTATGTCTTCTCATGAGAAGACATAGTGGAACCTTAAATGCATATTACTAAATGAAAGAAGCAAATCTGAAAAGGCAACATACTGCATGATTCCAACTATAAGATATTTTGGAAAGGGCAAAACTATGAAGAGAGTTAAAGGATTGGTGGTTTTCAGGACTTGCGAGGGGAGGGAAGGAGGATGAATAGGCCAACCACAGATGACTTTTAGGGCAATGAAACTATTCTGTGTGATGCTATAATAGTGGATATATGTCCTCATACACTTGTCAAAACCTGTAAAATGTACAAAACCAAGAGTGAACCCTAATTTAAACTACAGACTTTGGTTGATAATGATGTATCAGTGCAGGTTCCTTGATTATACCCAATGTACCACTCTGGTGTGGGATACTGATAGTGGAGGAGGCTACATGTATGTGAAGGCAGGATGTATGGAAAATCCTTGTGCCTTCCACTCAATTTTGCTATGGACCTGAAACTGATCTAAAAAAGAAAGTCCATTAGAGAAAAACACCACCAGCAACAACAGCTACCATTTTTTGAGTGCGTAACTATGTTTCACACTTACTTACCTCATGTAATCCACATACGGATCTTATGAGATGGGTATGATTATCATTCTTACTTTACACATTGGAGGCTCAAAATGGTTCGATGACATTCCCATCAGCACACAGCAAGAGGTACGGAGTTCAAACCTAAGTCTACCTGTGCTCTTAACAGTTGCAAAGTCTTCCTAAGGCATCTCTATATCATTTGAAAAATGAGGTGGGCCTTTGAAAAGTATTCAAATTATGCCAATAAATGTTTAAAACAGAGCACTGTGGAGGAAAGTGCTTGCATCTGCTGTACAAAGCACATGGACACCTATCAAGTAAGTGATATAAGACCTGGAAAATATCAGAGTTTAACTACAAATTAACAGCAGTCTAGTATTTGCCATAAACTTAGTTGAGTCATCTGCTTTTGGAGAAGGACTATTTAAGTGTTGTAAACCCTTAGATTCAAGAATCTCAGTGAACTCCAAGCACAAAAAAAAAAAAAAAAAGAAAAATGAAAATCATATCAAGGCAGAGGATAATCAAACTGAGTAGTACCAGAAAAAAAAAAAAAAGAGACACATTATATACAGAGGAACAAAAATTAGGATTAGAGAAGATTTTTCAGAGGAAATAATATAATCAAGAAGAGAGTAGAACAATCTCTTTAAAGAGATTTCTCTACTGAAAGAAGGCCAGGCACAGTGGCTCACACCTGTTATCCTGGCACTCTGGGAGGCCAAGGCGGGAAAATAGCTTGAGGTCAGGAGTTCGAGACCAGCCTGAACAAGAGTGAGATCCCATCTCTATAAAAGATAGAAAAAATTAGCTGACCTGGTGGTGCGTGCCTGTAGAGTCAGCTACTCGGAGGCTGAGCCAGGAGGATCGCTTGAGCCCAGGAGTTTGAGGTTGCTGTGAGCTATGATGATGTCAGCGCACTCTGGCCAGGGCAACAGAGCAAGACTCTGTCTCAAAAAAAAGAAAAAGTACTGAAAGAAAATAACCTGTCAACCTAGAATGCCATACTCAGTGAAATATCTATTCAAAACAGTGGAGAAGAATTCTCTGCCAAAAAGATGGAATAGATGTTTTCCCCATTCTTCTCGCTGAGTACAGTGAAAAACCCTGAACATTATATAAAATGAACATAAGATGCTTCTGAAAAGGGGCAAGAAGTTGGGACACCAGCTAGGGACCCCGGTACTCAAGGAATGACAAGGGGCTAAGTTCCTGGGGTTTTCTTTTTGCCTCATTCGCCTTTATAAAATCTCACTCCAAATAAAATGATGTGAGTAAATTGAAAGAAATAAAATGGAAAAAGAAATATCATTTAACAATAACCCCCTCAAAAGTAAGGGTAGCTTATATTAGTATCAGATAAACTAGATTTCAGAGCAAAGTTTACTAGAGACAAAGAAGGACATTACACAATTATAAAAGGATCAACCCACCAGAAAGACATCATGATCCTACATATGTGTGCCAAACAACAGAGCCTCAAAATACACGAAGCAAAACCTGCTAGACCTGACAGGAGACAGGCAATCTAAAGTTGTAGCTGGAAACTTCGACACCCTACTCTCAGCAATGGAGAAAACTACTAGACAGAAAGCCAGCAAGGGTATAGAGGAAGAAATGAATAATAAAATCAACCAACAGGATCTAAATAACATATATAGTACTTTAGCATAATATACTTTTTTTTTCAAGACCACATGGAAGAATCACCAAAATATATCACATCCTGAACCCAAACAAAAAAACTTTAACAAATTTAACATAAATTAACAACAGAAAGACAACAAGAAAATTTCCAAATGCTTGAAAATTAAACAGTTGACATATGGGTTAAAGAGGAAGTCTCAAAGAAAATTTAAATATAAATAGACCTGACTAAAAATGAAACTATAACATATTAAAATATGTCAGATACAGTTAAAGTACTGCTAAGGGGGAAATTTATAGCACTAAGCACTTACATTAGAAAAGAAGAAAGGTGTCAAATCAACAATCTAAATTTCTACGTTAAGAAACTAGGAACAGAAGAGCAAAGTAAACCCAAAGCAAGCAGAAGAGAGAGAAAAATAAAAATAAGAGCAGAAATTAATAAAATCAAAAATAGGAAAATAATATAGAAAATCAGTGAAACAAAAAAAGGAGAAATAGAGATGCTTTCAGATATGCAAGAGCTGAAAGTATCCATCCCCAGCAGATCGACACTGCAAGAAATGTCATGAGAAGTCCTTCAAGAAGAAGAAACATCATCCCAGAAGGGAAGGGAGATCTACAGAAAGAAATGCAGAGTGCTGGAAATACTAACCGCATGGATAGATATAAAACAATTTCATGACTTAAAAAAAAAAACTCTTTAAAAGATAATGGACTGTTTAAACAAAATGATAATGTAGCATGGGTTTTATGATATAATAAAAGAAGAATATACAAAAACAATAGCACAAAGGTTGGGAGGGGAAATGAGTGCTATTGTACATTGTTATATGTGAAGAAGCATAACATCCCGCCTGAAGGTAAACTGTGATATGTTAAAGATGTACACTGTAATCCTAGATAAAGTGCTAAAATAACAAAGTAAAGAATTATAGCTAATGATCCAACAAAGAATACAAAACAATCCCAAGTAATATTAAATTAATCTAAAAGAAAGCAGAAAAAGAAGAAAGAGGAAACAAAGAGCAGGCAAGACAACAGAAAACAAATAGCAAAATGATAGATTTAAATCTTACATATTAACAGTCACATTGAACCTAAACAGTCTAAATACCCAAATGGAATGGTATGGATTGTTGTTAGGTTGGATAAAAAAGCGAGACCTGACCAGGTGCTATGACTCACATCTATAATCCTAGCACTTTGGGAGGCCAAGGTAGGAGGATCACTTGAGGCCCAGTAGTTTGAGACCAGCCTGGACAACAGCAAGACCTTGTCTCTACAAAAAAATAATAAATAAAAATATTAGCCAGGCATGGTGGTGCACACCTATAGTCCCAGCTACTTGGGAGGCTGAGGCAGGAGAATCACTTGAGCCCAGGAGTCTGAGGCTGCAGTGAGCTATGGTCACACCACTGCACTCTAGCCCAGGAAACAGAGTAAGACCTTATCTCCAAAAAGAAGAAGCAAGATCCAATAATAATGCCGCTTATAAGAAATGCACTTGAAATATAAAGACAGAAATAGGTTAAAAATAAAGGACAGCGTGTCTGTTTTTCTTTTCGCATGTAGTATACAAAACCTTTAAATTTAACAAATATTTACTGAGTACCTAGTATAAACCAGGAACATGTAAGAAAACCTGTTAAATGAACAAAAGAATTGTGAGAATTCATTAAAAACCACATACCCATGCAAACGCACAAACAGCATCCCCTCTCCCACAGCATATTCTGGAATTCCAGACTTTGGTAGGAAGCAAAATTACAAGGTATTAGGTCATTAAATATGAAATGTCCTATTTTGAATCAGAAGTTGTAGTTTATTATATCTCAAACAAGAAGCAGTACAGTTAACCAAAGTGTGTGCCTCAAGTGTTGCCACCATGTTGCCATCTTAATGGTAGCTTGTTTGAGCCAGCGGTGAAGAAGCCCAGAGAGAAAGAGGCAATGAAATTGCTAAAGGCGTTTTCCACAAGAAGTATTCCAAAGCCTGGAAGAAGTGGTAATCAGTTGGTGCAAGGTCTGGTGAATACAGCAGATGACAAAGTGTTTCCAAGCCTGGCCTATGTAGTTTGAACAGTGTTGTTTGTGTGACATGTGGTCAAGTGTTGTCTTGCAAGAGGATTGGTCTGTCTCTATTGATCAATCTCGGCTGCTTAATTGCAAGCATCCTCATTATTTCATCCAACTGGTTGCAGCAGACATCCACTGTAATGGACTGACCAGGTTTCATGAAGCTGTAGTGGATAATACCAGCGCTGGTCCACCAAACAGAGTTGGCTTTTTTTTTGATGAATATTCATCTTGGACTGCATTTCAGCACTTCATCTTTATCCAATCATCGTGCCAAACATTTGCAATTGTGAAAAAGAATCCATTTTTCATCACATGTAACAATACCATGTAGAAATGGCTTGCCTTTATGTTGTGAAAGCAAAGAAAGGCAAACGTCAAGATGATTTCTCTTCTGACACTCATTTAATTCATGTGGAACCCATCTATCCAGCTTCTTTACCTTGCCGATTTGTTTCCAATGGTCTAATATTGTTGGAATAATAACGTCGAACTTTGCTGCTAATTAACACATAGGTTGAGATGGATTCACTTCCACTACAGCTTTCAGCTCATCATTATCCACCTTGGTCTCAGTTCAGCCACATGCCTCATTTTCAAGGTTAAAATCACCAGAACGGAACTTCTCAAACCATCAACATACTATGGGTTCGTTAGCCACATCCTTCCCAAACACTTCGTTGACATTTTGAGCTGTATGCACTGCATTGGTTCCATGATGGAGCTCATATTTGAAAATAACATGAATTTTTGACTTATCCATGGTTTCACAAAGATTGCTCAAAAAAATTTGAAAGATAATCACAAGCGAAAACATGCATTTGTATGACCGAGGATGTAACTTCACAATAAAAATAAAACAGAAAGTGTCAAAATGAAATGTCAGAGATATCAACTGTCAAACTTAGCACTTAAGGAAATCAGACATTTCATACTTAATAACTTAATACACTGATGCTGAGCTTGATTTTATGAGTTTATCCTACAATAAAATAATTTTTTAAATAAAGATATACTATGATAATTCTAATCAAAAGAAAGCTAGAGAGGCTATATTAATATTACATTAAGTAACTTTAAGAGCAAAGAATATTACTAAAAATGAAGAAGGTCAATTAATAACATAAAAGAGTCAATTCACCAAGAGGATATAACAATTCTAAATATTTTTGCTCTTGATAACAGAGCCTCAAAATATATGAAGCAAAAAATTGTTAGAAGTGCAAGGAGAAATGTACAAATCCAGAATTTCAGTCAGAGATTTCAATACTCCTCTTTTAATAATTAATAAAACATGTAGGCAGAAAATCAGTTAAAAATATAAAAGATTTTCATAGCACTATCAATCAACTTGACCTGATCGACATTTATAGAACATTCCACCCAACAACCATACACCACACATTCTTTTCAAGCACACATAGAATGTTTACCAAGACAGACCGTGTTCTGGGCCATAAAACAAGTCTCAATAAATGTAACAGAATTCAAGTCATACAAGAATATTTCTTGATATAACAAAATTAAATTAGAAACTAATAACAGCACAATCTCTGGAATCCCCTAATACTTATAAACTAAATAACACACTTCTATATAACCCATGGATCAAAAAAGAAATCAAAAGGGAAATTAGGAAGTATTCTGAAATGAATGAATACAAAACCACCCATATCAAATTCATGAGATGACGCTAAAACAGTATTTAAGGGAAAATTTATAACATGAATGCTTAAAGATCTCAAATCAATGAACTTAGCTTCCACATTGAGAAACTGCAGAACAAAAGCAAATTGGAGTCAAATTAAGTAGAAGAAAGGAAATAATAAACATCAGAGCAGAAACCAATGAAACAGAACACAGGAACATGATAGAGAATATCAATGAAACTGAAATATGGTTCTTTGAGATTAAAAAAATTGATAAACTTCTAGCTAAATTTTTCAGGGAAAAACTGAAAAGACACAAATTACCAATAAGAGGAATGAACTAGGTGACATCAATACAGATTCTATAGCCATGTAGAAAAAAACAAGGTAATGTTATTACAAATTTATACCAATTATTTGATAATATAGATGAGATGGGTGAATTCCTTGAAAGACACACCTATGAAAGTTTACTGAAGAAGAAATAGATAACTTGAATAGCCATATACCTAAAAAAGAAATGGAATATATAGTTAAAAAGTTTCCCTAAAGAAAAAACTCCAGGCTAAAATGGCTTTCCTAGTGAATTGTACCAAACATTTAAGGAAAAAATAACGACAATTTTACACGAACTCTTAAAAAAATTGAAAAGGAGAGAATACTTTCCAAGTGATTCTATTACATCAACCTCATCCTGAAACAAAAACGAGACAGAGCAAGTACAAGAAAAAAAGTTGCAGATCAATAACTCTCATGAAAAAAGATGCAAAAATACAAAACAATTTTAGCAAGTAGAATATAAGAATATACAAAAAGGATAATACTTCATGACCAAGTGGGATTTATCTCAGGAATGCAAGGTTGGCTTAACGTGTTGTTAGGTAGGGTAAGGAGGGAGAGAAGCAGATGGACTAGGAGATGCTTTGTCTACCACAGGAGGAACAAATTGACCAGAAGGGGCTTCCAAGAAGAAACAGATGACGTCAAGGAGTCCCCAAAGACTGACCGGATGTTTGGTCTATGATAGGGGGCCCCAACCACTGACCAACCAGAAAGAGGTTAAAAAAAAAAAAAAAACCCACGAAGTAAAGATATGAACAAGGCCACCAAAGAGGGTCTCTGGAGCACACGTATAAGTCAGGTGACAGCATCCTCAAGTGACCTACTGTTATCAACACAGTAAAATTCATACCTACCAGTGTCATGACAGTTTACAAATACCATGGCAACCCCTGGAAATTGCCTTACAAGGTTAAAATGGGGAGGATTTCCAGTTCTGGGAATTTCCCACTGTTTTCCAAGAAAAACTATGAATATTCCAGCCTCCACTTAACATAAGATTAAGGAATCATCAAGAAAGGGAAAATCTTGTTAATGCTCAATTCATGGGGATTGACCCATTCCTTCTCTGGAATGTACTATGCTCTAATAAACTTTGGCACTTTGCTTGCTTGCATGTGCTTGGTCTGCTCATTTGCTCTGTCAACTCAGTACCAGTAACTATTCTTCAGTACTGGGAACCAACAACCAGGAAACACAGACCTGACATTTGGTCCCCACACCTGACAATGTGAAAGTCAATCAGTATAATTCATCACTTAACAAATTAAAAGAGTAAATCCATGTAATTATCTCAATAAATGAAGAGAAAGCATTTGTGAAAATCCAACATTCATTTCTGATTGAAAAAAAAAAAACTCAGCAAAGTAGGAACAGAAGGAAACTTCCTCATCTACCGGCATCTATAAAACTAACAGCTAACATCATACTTAATGGTAAAAGACTGAATGTCTTCCTTTCAATATGAGAAAAAAGACCAACGAAGTCTGTGCTTATCACTTCTATTTAACATTGTACGGGAAGTTCTACCCATTGCAATAACATAAGACAAAGAAACAAAAAAGCATCCAAATCGGAAAAGAAGTAAAACTGTCTTTATTCACAGACAACATAGTCATCTACCAGAAAATCTGATGGGATTGAATCAAAAAAGCTGCTAGAATAAGGGAGTTTAGCAAAATCTCAAAATATAAGGTCAATATACAAAAATCAAGTATATTTGTATATAGTAGTAATGAACAATTGGAAATTGAAATTTTTGTAAAAATATCATTTATAACAGTATCAAAATAAGAAAAGTTTATAAAGAAATCTGACAAAAGATGTACAAAAACTGTACACTGATATAAGAGACTGTTGAGGGAAATAAAAGAAGACCTATGGAGAGCTATATCTTGTTCATGTGTAGGAAGATGCAGTAAAGATGTCAATTCTACTCAAATTGATCTATATACAACAGCAATTAAAATCCAAGCAAGCTTTTCTGTAGAATTTGACAACATTAGTCTAAAACACATATGTAAATGCTAATGACTCAGAACAGCCAAAACAATTCAAAAAAGAAAAACAAGTTTGGAGGAATAATGCTTCCTGATTTTAAGGCTTATTATAAAACCATAATAATCAATGCAGTGTGGCATCGAGACAGACAAATAGATAAATTCAATAGAATTGAGGTCCAAAAATAGATCCACACTTACATGGACAATTGGTTTTTGACAAATGTGCAAAGGCAATTGAGTAAACAATAAGTTTTTCAACAAAGTGTGCTGGAAAAATTGGATATCCATATGCAAAAAATACATGAATCTCAATCCATATGTCACATCATTTATAAGACTTGATATGGAAGATAAAACTACATGTAAAACCTAAAACAATAAAACTTCTAGAAGAAAATAGGAGAAAACCTTTGTGATCACGGTATGGGCAAGGATTTCTTAGATATGACACCAAAAGCATGATTCATAAAATAATCTAAATGGATAAAATTAAAATCTTCTGCACTTAAAAAGACACTATTAAAAGAACAAAAAGACAAGCCACAAAACAGGATTTACAAATCCTGTATCTGAAAAAGAACTTGTTTCTGTGATATATAAAGAACTCTCAAAAAGTCAATAATAAAAAAAATGACCTAATAAAAAATATGACCAAAAATTTGAATGAATTCATCAGCAAAGAAGATACATGGATGGCAAAAAAGAACATGAAAAAAATGCTTATTGTCGTTGATCATTATTTCCAACCTAACAGAATTTTATTCCCAGCCAAACTATTAATCAAGTATGAAAGTAAAATAAGGGTATTTTCAGATATGTAAAATCTTAAAATGTTTTCCCCCGAAACAACTTTCTCAAGAAGCCACTGATTTATGTACGCCACCTGAAAATGAAATGAAAGGATTAAATAAGAAAAAGAAAAATGAGGATGCCAGGAAATGGGAGCTCTGACAGAGGGAGCGAAGAGTGGGCTTTGCAAGCAAGTGCCAGGGCAACAGCTGTGCAGGGAGCTGTCCAGCCCAGACTGAAGTAGGAGAAAGAAGAAGAGGCTTCAGTGGTAGCAGGGGGTTTTCTAGGAAATGTAGCTGTTCAATCAGAATGTCTGTGACATGGTAATCAGACCTCTGCAAGATCACATGAAAGTCTAAGGAGAAAGGAGCCCAAGTCATACCTTTTCTGTGACTTGTTTTAACCTAAATATCTCTCTGCCTTATCTCTAAAGTTAGACTGCATTTTAAAATTTTTACAGATGTTCTCAACAGCTGTCATAATTCTGGCCAATAATAAATAGAGTCTCTACCTCATCTAAATCAAAACCCAATGCAAATCTTGGTGGTAGGGGGGATAGGAAGAATTTACATGTGTGGGGAAGGTGTATATATAAGATTTGGGTACTTAAAAGAGCTAAACTTTCACTTTTTATTACAAAAAATCATTGCACAATTGGTAAACTAGAAAATCAAGAAATAGTAAATACATCCTTAAAGAAGTATCTCCGTTCCATAGCTTAGAACATCTTACAAGGATGTACCCCCCAAATCTCCACGTTAGAAAGTATATTCTCTGTAATACTCTAGAAAGTAACAATAATCAATTATTTGACTTTTGATCAAAAAGACAGAAAGGAGATGAAGTGGAGGATTACGGCAGTAGCAGCTTTGATATACAATATTCATACCATTATTCCACACACATGAAGAGAACGGGTAAGGAACAGGTTTGACCCTGTAATCTTCTGCGCTCAATTGTAGCACACTTGTCCTGGTGGCCTCATTGAATCTTGGAAAGGTAAAATTCAGGTTCTCAACATGATTTAACCACAATGAGGGAGTTTAAACAGCTATTGAATATAACAGAAAAGAGAGGGGGTACATACAAGAGAGCTTTTTTTCTCACTTGGAGCCATGGCTATAACTTGTTAAAAAAATTATCATAGAAACATCAACAATGGCATTTTAAATGGTGATAACATGTTAGTGTAGATTCTCTGTTTAACACTGGAAGTGTTCATTTTAGGGTGATTAAAAAACTGCCTACAGCATAATGGTGTACTAGCAGATCCATCCCCAATTTAATATTTATATCAACTAATTAGGTTTCATCTCAATTATGTATTAGTCGACACAGCCCTCTGTATGTATTTAACAAGAATTCAGGTTTTCAGTCCAGACAGATTGGATTTTGACTTTGCACTGCCACTTTGTGCTGTGTAACAGTAGACTGCATAATTAACTGCTTTAAGACTCGAGGCTCCTCATCTGTATAATGGAGGTACAGGGTTTTGCATGAGTAAATTAGATGATGCATGTAAAACACCTCAGTGAGGCCAGTCATGGTGGCTTATGCCTGTAATCCCAGCACTTTGGGAAGCTAAGGTGGGAGGATTGCTTGAGGTCAGGAGTTTGGAGCTGCACTGAGCTGTGATCACATCACTGCACTCCAGCCTGGTGAGAGCCCATCTGCAATTAATTAATTAATTAATTTAATTAAAGTTGAACAGCACCTCAGTGCATCGCTAGATTGAAATATATAATAGCTTCTAGTAGAAACACTGCAATGTAAAACTATTTACTATAAAAGTAAAAAATTAAAATTAAAAAACATCTCAGTGCATTTCTGCATATAATATACGGTAACTATCGACTGAATGAGAATTTCTTAATCCCTCTTCCCAAGTTCACCTCAGCATCCAAGCCCTAAAGAATGCAAATGCTGAAGCCCACCACAGGGGCAACCCTCGTGCGCATGGCCATATGGCTAGGCGTGACTTACTTCAGTGGCCAGCCCCAGGGCAGGGCACAAGAAGCCACACCTTAAGGATCTACATTCACTCCGAAAGCGATAACCATGAGTCCAGGTCACCTTCCAGGCCCCTCTCTACCTTTTAAGGAGGATACTTCCAAAGGCCACAGAGGTGACCTCACTTTAATATGAATTTTTTAAACAAGTCTGAATTTCCTAGGACATGTATGGAGTTGTGTACTACCTAATTTTAGAACATTTTAATCACCCCACCCTCCCATAAAACCATACCCATTAGCATGGGTATTAGCCTCTCTAATCCCTCTCCCAGCGCCCAGCAACTACTAAATCTACTTACTGTCACTATAGATTTACCTATTCTGGGCATTTCATACAAATTTATTTGTATATTATGTGGCATTTTGTGTTCAGCTTCTTTGATTCAGGATAGTGTTTTCGAGGTTTGTCCATGTTGGAGCATTACATACCAGTGCTCACTTATAAGACAGAATAATATTCCATTGTATGGATATGACATTTTATTTATCCATTCATTCATTAAGGAGCCTTTTTGTTTCCCCCTCTTGGTTATTATGAATAATGCTGCTATGAACATTTGTATACAGGTTTTGGTGTGTACATGTTCTCATTTCTCTTGGGTATATACCTAGGAGTGGAACTTCTGTGTCATAGGGTAAACTCTATGCCTAACTTTTTGAGGAGCTTTCAAACTATTCTCCAAAGCAGCTGTATCATTTTACATTCCCACCAGCATCCTATGAGGGTTCCATTTCCTCCACATCATCACCAACGCTTGTTATTGTCTATCTTTTTGATAATAGCCACCCTAGTAGACGTGAAATGCTATCTCAAGGGTTTGATTTGCATTGCCCTACTGACTAATGATGTAAAGCATCTTTCCATGTACTTATTTGCCATTTGCATATCTTTTTGAAGAATGCCTTTTTAAACCCTTTGCCCATTTAAAAAATTAGGTTGTCTTTTTAATATTGATTTGTAAGAGTTCTGTATATATTCTGGATACAAGTCCCTCATCAGAAGTACGATCGGAAAACATTTCCTCCCATTCTGTAGGGGGTCTTTTCATTTTCTTGATGGTGGTCATTAAAGCACAAACTTTTAAAATTTTAATGACATCTATGTATTTTTTCTTTTGTTACCTGTGCTTTTGGCATCGTATCTAAGAAACCATTGCCTAATCTAAAGTCATGAAGATTTACTACTATGTTTTCTTTTAACAGTTGTTAAAGTTTTATCCCTTACTTTTAGGTCTATGATCCATTTTGAATTGTTTTTTTATATATGGTGTGAGGAAGGGGTCCAACTTTATTCTGTTGCATGTGGAGAAAACCACACGTTAAAGATATGTTAAAGCGTTTTCACTAAACCATATTGCGCTCAATGGAGTGTGACAATATGCCATGCATACACACATAAAGTTATTCAGTCATTCATTCAACTAATGTAGGCAGCAAGAATAATGTTTTGAGACATGAAGTGTTGATTTTTCTTCCTCTATTTTTCCCTTTCCTTCCCAACATTCAAGCAGGTAGCAGGTTCTGGGCTCCCTTGCCCAGGAGAGGTTTATAGCCAAGTGGCTTCCTGGCTTTTGTTTTCCCAAACACCCAAATTCTGGGACCACAGATTGTCAGGGGAATTGACTAGTTATATTGTCCAGAAGAACAAGGGAAAACTGGGTGTTCACCCTCTTTCACACTAGATGGGGAGTCCTAGCAGATTAAAGTAGAAGGAGGAGGGGAGAAGAGGGTGCTGAGAGAGAGGACTTGCACGTGGTTTCCCAGACGTACTGCTGACAGGAACGGCTGCGGATGCATCTAATGTCACACGTGTCCTCAGCCCAGATTCTCACACCCCAAGTCTGGCACGAGGCACTACAGAGTCACCAAACCACAATGGCTTATAACAGGAATAATATGGCAACAGCTGAGCAAACATCCGATGGGATTTCCGCCCTTCCCCGCCCCATGCGTGCCCTATCCTGACTGAGCATGCACTGTGCAACTTGGGCACTTGCCTGGAATTACAGTACAGCCTGAAGAAGCAAGGAGTCATGAGGAAACCCAAGAAGCACTAAGGTTACATTTTCTTACCACCAGCAGGTTTCTAGAAAACAACTATATTTCTTGCACCCTGGATTTTATGGACTGACATTCATACCTGTCACACAATTACTGAGAACCTACTACGAACAGGCATCCTGGTAGGCTAAGTTGGTGGCGGGGGGTGGGGGGGTGTGAGTGGGGGGTGGGGAAACAGAAAAGTCAATCAAACCATGGTTAGCCAAGGCATTTATAGTCTGGTAAGAGCAAATATACATAATTGTAGTTACCATTTGTTACATGCCACCTGTGTGCATACCTCATGCTACACTCTTTGTAAATGGCTCTCATTTAATTGAGACATCTCTCTCCTCTTCTTGGTATCCTCTTCCTTACAATGGGATTTTAATATTCAGAGGTTCAGAGTAGGCAAGAGACTTCCCCAAGGATGCATAGCTAGAAATTATTGAGATTTAGATATGAACCAGAGTATACCTAGCTCCAAAGCCCATTTTCATTGTCAAAGTTATGACTCCCATACATGGAGTGATCAATGTGAGTGTTGTTCTTTGATAATACAATATCCACTGGGCTTAGACTTTGGCTCATTCTTTCCAAGAGTTGGGATGGAGTTAAAAGAAACCAACTTTCCCTAATTTGGTGTTCAATGTACCTATTGGTAGACAACTTGCCGGAAGCCTGAAGATGAACAGGAGACATTAGCCAAACTGGTTTTCATGATTTGGGGACCTATGGCCTTGTCTGTACCTGTCAAGGTGTGCCAACCAGTTCCTCTAAATAGTCAAAATTTCCAGTACCACTTACACTGTCTCTATGTGCATCAAATTACATGACATAACTGAAGGGGGCGGGGCGGGGGGACAGGCAGGAAATAGCAACTCCTCTATCTATGTGCAAAAGAAAGATTTTGGTTCTAAGTAAAATGGAAACTTTTTTATAGGGAAAAATCTCATAGAACTGTTTTACTTTGAGATGCAGTCATGCAATTTGGTACCTAAAAAGTATTTAAAATTCTTGCCTGAAGCTTCTTAGAAAGAGTAAAAGGAAAATAAGTTGATTCTGGCCAATGAAATGCTAATGGTTTTTCCTTAAGTATCGATCTACTGAACAAATGTTGAGAATGAAAGAAGTACGCATATAAATGCCGTGAAAGAGCCAAGATTTATATATTTTCTACTGCTGCTTCTGATATTTGGGCCTGGGCAATGACTTAACCAAATCTCAAGTCCCAAAGAGAATCATATTGAGACAGAAATAGAAATCTATTGAGATAGAAATAGAAAACACACAGATATTTAAATTATAAGAGATGATGTCTCTTATTTCTTGTCCTTTTCTGAAGAATAAATCTCTCCCCATTTGGGGTATATAACCATTTAACATCCATTTTCTCACAGACAAACTTAATCTCAGAGCCAAGACTCTCAGAAATCATTTGGTCCAATGTCCCATTTCGTAAATGGGAACATTTGAGATTCCAAGAGGTTAAGTGACTAGCCGAACATCATGTGCTCATTAAGACAAATAATATTAAGATTTCCATTAAGTGGGAAGGTACCGACCTAGGAGTGGGAGAACCTGGATTCTACCTCGTACTTACTCATTAATGAGCCCTTCTGCTTGTGGTTGGATAGTTTTGAAAAATCCTTCTCTCTCTGAAGGGGCTACAATTCTGTGCATGTGAGCATCAGTAGTTTGTCAGCTTGCTATTTTTACAAACTCAATAGCTTTCTTGAAGTTATGATGAAGAGGCAGTGTTTGTGGTAGTTATGAGTATGGGCTCTAAAGTCAGACTTCCAGCTCTTAGAGTCACTTGTGGTGACAGCCTGAACAAATTAACCACTCTGTGCCACATCTGCAAGGTGGAGATTATAACAGTACATGCTACATGTGGCCATTACAATGATTACATTAAATAACAGACATTGAGTGTTTAGCACAGTGCTTGGCACATAGCAAGTGCTCAGTAAATGAAGGTTGCCATTGGTATTTTCATCCAGAGTTGGTGTCTTCAAGCAGGTTATAAGAAGGCATTCCCTCCTCTGGGCAGATGCAGCCTAAGTGCTAAAGCCCACATCAAGACAGGATTAAATTCTCTATGGCTATGGTTCTGACTTTAAACAAAGAAATAAAGAAATCATTTCCTACCCACCCTTGCTGACAGTGACAGCCAGTGATATGTTGAAGTGTTTGTCATAATATAGGGCTTCTAGAAAGCTCTTCAAGGGGAGGCCTACTTAGATAGGATGGCAAGAATATTTTTGCTGTTTCCCTCTTTTCCTTCTTTCTGCCTAGAATGCAGAAGCAATGGCTGGGGTGTCAGCAGCTTACTGTGATCATGAGGGAAGAGGTAAAAGACTTTCAGAGACTCAGTCCTTCAGCCACTATATCAATGGCCTCCAGACTTCTTGTTTCATAAGGAAAATAAACTCATGTACACTATTATTAAAATGTAGTTCCTAACTCATACACCCTCGAAAATCAATTGCACTTTTCTATCAACATACATTTGTAGATCTTCTTGGTCAGCCACTTGCCCCTGGTGCCTTAGGGGTCCTAAGTTAGGTGCTTATTAGCATTCACTTAGATATTTTTGCCTCAAGGGCCTTGCTACTCAAAATGTGGTCAGTGGACCACAGGTAGGCATTAATATCACCTAGGAGCTTGTTAGAAATGCGGAATCTCCAGCCCCATTCCAGACCTACTGAATCAGAATCTGTATTTTACCAGGATTCCCAGTGCTTTCTCTACATATTAAAGTCTGAGGTTCTGGACTAGACTTCCAGGAACTGCTCTGTCATCCCTCTTAATCACTGCTGTCAGAATATTGTCACTGAAACACAGCTAATCATATCTCTCTCCTCAAAAACATTCAAGAGCCCCTGACTGCCTACAGACTAAAGTTTAGACTCCTTTGCCTGACAATCAAGGCCTTCTATGATTTTGAGTTGTCCTGGATATGCCCATCAAGGTGTCAGCCTTGCAAGTACTAGGTAGGCAGTAAATAATTTTCTGCACACACACAAAAAATGAGTTTACCTGAGAAACAATACATTCCTCAATTCTGGCTTTACCACAGCAGACACTGGGAATACAGTGATACCAAAAAACAGACATAGTCCCTTGCCTTCAAAGGTCTTAGAAACTAGTTAAAACAGGATTTTTAAAAGAAATAAAAATACATAATGACAAAGTATAAGTGCTAAGAAGGAAATGAACGGAGGGCAGGGATACAGAGTAAGACAGGTCTTATTTTGAAAGGATGCTCTAAGAATAGGCAACCTGCTGTGGAGTTGGTCCAGGCAGAGGGACGAGCACAGAAAGCCCTCCGGTGTGTCTGAGAATCAGAACAGGAGCTGCTTTTTCAGGATCGCCCAGAAAATAAATATCCTGAGAGGAAGGTGGCACCTTCCAGGTATACCTTCCAAGTCACTTAAGAGGAAATGCTGAATTTCTTTTCACTGGGATCACTGATGACTTAGAGAGCACGGTGTGCCACAGGCTCGCTGTGAGTCCAGCCCTGGAAATCAGACCAAGCAAAATTCGAACCCAGCTCCTCCACTTCCCAGCTCTCAACTCCCTTGATCTCCAAGCTTGTGCTTCCTCGGGTATAAAGTAGGGTTCGGAATAGCACCAACTTTGACCTTATTGTTGAGGGAGATGATGCTTTAAAGCTCCCCAGCACACTGCCCACACATCAGTGCTCACCTGAGTATTAGCGGTTTTATGATTACGATGGTGATGATTACTACCGTTAATTATTATTGGTTTTCAGGCACAAGGCTCGTCCCTGATATTCCTGCCCCCTGAGGCCTCCCGACCCTGCCATCCCAGGCAACCACCCCCGTGCACAGCCACCGTGACCCCAGCGCGGGCACCGCCGCCAGACCCCCGTTACCTGGGGCCAAACGCGACTTGTCGCCACCTTGCGTCCTGGGCCCAGCCTCCCTCCCGGCCCCGCAGCTGGCGCGGCGGCGCCCCCAGCCCAGCCTGCCCGGGCGGTGCGGGATGCCTCGGCGGGGCTGGCGGCGGCGGCGGCCGCGCTGCGCGCTCCGGCGGAGGGGAGGGGGCTCCGGGGCGGCGGCGGCGGCGGCGGGACCGGCGGGGGGCAGAGCCAAGAGGCGCGGCGGCGGCGGCAGCGGAGGAGGAGGAGAAGGAGGAGGATGCTGGGGGCTGCGGGCGGCGGCGCGGCCCTGTCCGCAGTGAAGCCCGCGGCGCCCAGGGCGCAGGGAGTGGCCGTCGCCCCCTGCGCGCACCATTCCTGAGATGGCGGCGGCGCGGCGGCGGCTCGGGGAGCCGAGAAGGGGCCGGCTGGGCGCGGGCTGAGTCCCGCCAGCCCGGAACCCGCTCAGGGCCCGAGCGGCGCGGGAGCGCGGGCCGGGCGGCCTGCGGGAGCGGCGAGGCCGGGGGCGGCCCCGGGGCGGAGCGCACGGCCCGGGGAGGCCGCGATGGCGAACGCGAGCGAGCCAGGCGGCGGCGGCGGCGGCGAGGCGGCCGCCCTGGGCCTCAAGCTGGCCACGCTCAGCCTGCTGCTGTGCGTGAGCCTGGCGGGCAACGTGCTGTTCGCGCTGCTCATCGTGCGGGAGCGCAGCCTGCACCGCGCCCCGTACTACCTGCTGCTTGACCTGTGCCTGGCCGACGGGCTGCGCGCGCTCGCCTGCCTCCCGGCCGTCATGCTGGCCGCGCGGCGTGCTGCGGCTGCCGCGGGGGCGCCGCCGGGCGCGCTCGGCTGCAAGCTGCTCGCCTTCCTGGCCGCGCTCTTCTGCTTCCACGCCGCCTTCCTGCTGCTCGGCGTGGGCGTCACCCGCTACCTGGCCATCGCGCACCACCGCTTCTACGCCGAGCGCCTGGCCGGCTGGCCGTGCGCCGCCATGCTGGTGTGCGCCGCCTGGGCGCTGGCACTGGCCGCGGCCTTCCCGCCCGTGCTGGACGGCGGCGGCGGCGACGACGAGGACGCCCCGTGTGCCCTGGAGCAGCGGCCCGACGGCGCCCCGGGAGCGCTCGGCTTCCTGCTGCTGCTGGCCGTGGTGGTGGGCGCCACGCACCTCGTCTACCTCCGCCTGCTCTTCTTCATCCACGACCGCCGCAAGATGCGGCCCGCGCGCCTCGTGCCCGCCGTCAGCCACGACTGGACCTTCCACGGCCCCGGCGCCACCGGCCAGGCGGCCGCCAACTGGACGGCGGGCTTCGGCCGCGGGCCCACGCCGCCCGCGCTCGTGGGCATCCGGCCCGCAGGGCCGGGCCGCGGTGCGCGCCGCCTCCTCGTGCTCGAAGAATTCAAGACGGAGAAGAGGCTGTGCAAGATGTTCTATGCCGTCACGCTGCTCTTCCTGCTCCTCTGGGGGCCCTACGTCGTGGCCAGTTACCTGCGGGTCTTGGTGCGGCCCGGCGCCGTCCCCCAGGCCTACCTGACGGCCTCCGTGTGGCTGACCTTCGCGCAGGCCGGCATCAACCCCGTGGTGTGCTTCCTCTTCAACAGGGAGCTGAGGGACTGCTTCAGGGCCCAGTTCCCCTGCTGCCAGAGCCCTCGGACCACCCAGGCGACCCATCCCTGCGACTTGAAAGGCATTGGTCTGTGAGGGGCTCCCCGCCTCACACCGCCGCCACCAACCCAGCCTTTCCCTTTGGCTTGGACAGTGACGTCGTTTCTTCCCTTTCTGTCCGCTCTTTAGTTTTCTAAGCTGCCTTCGAAATGACTCTCAGCGTGGACAAACACCTGGATTGTTCAGACTCCTTTGTGGGTAGGGCTGGGAGGAGGAGGATGGTGCAGCCCACTCCTGCTCCGCACGTTCGTCCTCCTAAATATACTTTCTTCTTCCTGACAATAAGCCCTGCAGTCTTTTTGTACTGGTACTGACGTCTTTTATTCCATGTGTGATTACTTTTTTCTTTTTCTATAAAGGTTACACTAATTTTCTTCATGCAGCGTTTCCTAAAGACCACGGCCAGTTTTCTACAGAAGCTATTTTTGACAACCTCAAGTGGCATTACATTTTGCAGTGAAGTAGAGGAACGTAGGGGGACTTCACAAGTTAGAGTTCTTGAGGATCTTCTGTTGGAAGCAGGAGAAAGGGGGTTGGGGCTGGGAGTTGTCTTAAATTCCCTCTGAACTGCCAGCTGCAAGGTCAGCTGTGCGGCGCTGGTTCTTTGGAAGTGTCGAGAACTTTGTGCAGTGTTGACATTGAACTTACAGAGCAGAAATGGAAATCGGTAGCAAGGCAGTCACATTTTAAGCAGGAACAAGTAAGACTTGGTTCCTGGTTTTCTCTGTACTACTGAAAAAATACACGGTGACAACTGCTCTCTGTATTATACCAGTCTTGAATGGAAACATTTCTGTAAAGTTGTAACTTTTAAAAGAGTAAGAAGTGTTTTGGTTAGTAATGGTGTGGAGAAAATACAGTATTGCATGTGTTTGTATGTACCGATTGTGGTTTGAGGATTGGGAGGGCTCTGAGAAGCAGAGCAGTAAGTCGAAATTGTTTAGGTATTTTTTGCCAATTAAAAAATTAAAATAATTTTATGGAAACGGCTTGTGCTTTGAGAAGCCCAGTTTTATTCTGTCTTATGAAACTAATTTCCACTTTGAAAATTGTTCTGTTGTTCATGGTATAAATGAATGGAATATAATGATACCTTATTTCTAGGAGACAAAGCATTTCCTTAAAATGTTTGCTAGGATAAGCTGTGCTGTTCTACTGATGGTTGTTTTAAATTAATAATGAGAACTATAATTTAAATAATATTTCTTTGTTAGGTATTGTAATCTTAAACTGAAAGACTAAATTCTGCGAGTACTATATAATATTTTTTGCTTATAATGCTACATTTTTATTAATGTACCTTCCGTTTTGAGGATTTATATCTGTATTTCTCTTTGCATTATACAAATATACCAGTATTTTCATTCTGGAGCGGGTATGCTGTTGTTTGAGGCGGTGACTAATACTAACATATGACTGAGCGTGTTACTCACGTTCTTTTCACCTTTTAGTGCATGTTATTTAGTTTCAGGTTTCATAGTTTGACCCTCAGTATACCCAAGACATTTAGAGGTTTTTTTTTTTAACTTAAAATGCAAGATAAAAATCTTCAAATCTTCTCTTTAAAGGGAAGCAGTAGACATACACATCACTTTAAAATTGTTTTTTATTTGTATGACAGAATTTTAGTTACTGTATATTAAATGACATAAAAACTTTTTAAAACATAAAACATGAGTATAAGCAAAGTAACCATTTTGATAAAAATAAGTAAAAAGTGGGTGCAGTAACTATACTGAGTTTAAGTATAATATAAACTATTAAATGTTCAGTCCAAAAGGGATTAGTAATAATAAGAGCGTGTGGCCAATTTAACTCTGGTAAGTGGGAAGCATTATTTTATTTTGCTTGTGAAAGTTAGTCTGTGAAGTCAGTCTCCTGTTTGGAAAGAATGAATAACAATAACTCCATTTCTTCCCATGTCTTAAGTCCAAGTAGACCTCAGTATTCCACGGGCTACTCACCAGAAACTTCAACCAACCCAAAGACACAGAGGCCCAGGAAGTAAATCTCTCCTCATCTAACCCTCCAAGGGATCCAAGTTCAAAAAGTAGAGGTCACCAAGTCTGTGTGCTATTCAGAATATTTCACACCCGGCATGGCACAGGAAGAACCCAGCCCGTCATGGCCAACTCCTGAGCCACTCCAGCCTTAGGCAGCAGCTCGGCTGCAACAGAGACGACCCGTTGCCACTACATAGCCTTGAATTCAGGGGATATTTTTTATAGGGGAATCGATAAGCCAGAGGTTCTTTAATTCTAACATCCATAAAAATTACCTTAAGTGCTTGCATGGTCCAGGGAGTCTTACTAGGGTGGGTTGAATGAGGCCTGGGAAAAAGCATTTTTAACAAGCTCCTCAGATGACGGGAGACATATCTCCAGGCCTTTCTTTAGACATGAATTTAATTTAGATGCAATGGGTACAAACTTGGTTACCTGAGTTTTTTGTATTTATGTTTTTAAATTCTGATTAGGTGGGAGAAGGCAAGATTTCTAGTGAGAGTTCAGGTGAGAGCAGCAAGAAGCAACAGCCAACCGCAAAGGAAAAAGAATGAACCAAGAGAGAGATACAAGCTGTCTAGGAGAAAGTAGTGTGTAGGGGTAAAAAGCCTCTCCAAGTGCAACAGATCAATGAATCTATTAATATGTACTTTGTTAATTAATCAAAAATCATCAAGAAAAGGTTAGTCGTGTCCAGATTGCTCATTGTACCAGGACAGGTACAGTGTATTTGGGGAGGAGTCCCCCATTAAAATAGCTCATTTTATTTATTTGGGAAATTAATTTAGCACAACTAAATGAATTGTATACTTGAAGCAATAGAAAATAGATTTCTTGTACATACACCTTTGCGTGTTATGGCATTGAATTATTAGGTCAAAACCAAGCATTTTTAGGCCTTTTGATATGTCAAAAAGCTTTACAGAGAGATTATATATATATTATTTATATATATGTAATATATATATAAATTTACACCTGATATATTCATTATTTTTAAAATTTAGTATATCAAATAAAGCGAGGAAGCATATAACAAATCAATAACTATGATAAATAATCTGTTTCCCCTATGCAACCCTAGTAAATCTTGTCAGTTTTGCCATATTGGTTTCTACTTTTCTCTTTTCCATTTCCTTTTCCTTTCTATTTTTCCTTCCTTCTTTTCTCCCTTCCTCTCTTTCTTTCTCCCTCCCTCTCCTTCCTTCCTCCATTCCTCCCTCATTTTCTTCTCTCTCTCTCTCTCAATAAAACATGACACAATTATTTCTGCCAAGTCTGAGGTCTCACCATCAGCCCTCTACATTCTCAAATGCCCTGCCCTGTAAAAGGTGACAAGGTCCCAGGTCCTAGGACTGACTCACACTTAATTTTGCAGATGGATAATCGGGTTGGCAGGGTTGGGTCCCTGTTTTCCCAAGGCCTGCAGGAGGGAGGGGGAACCTGTGTCTCCACAAAAGGCCTTTCACTGTCTGGCCTCTCCACCACCCTGCTCATCCTCTCTCTGTATTCTCACCCCTCCCTTCTTGGATTACTTTTATACCAGCTCTCCACTTTTCCTGGAAAGTCCCATGCCCTATTCCTGCCTGGGAATTCCTCACCAACCCCTCCAGAGCAGGGGTAATAGTCACAATATTTAACTTCTGGGATGGCGTGGGCGTAACTTACCTGCACAAGCACATGCTAGGGTTCTGGCTGAACATCAGGTCTTTGCCGGACCCAGGTCCAAGACTTTAGGAAGCCCTTCTTGGTCCAGTCATGTCTCCTCTGGGCTCCCAGTGCACGTTGTTTACCTGGACGAAGTCTGCACTCTGGCACCTGGCACACACTGTTGGCTCCTGGCTCCCTCTGCGGTCTCATCTCCTCCCACCCTCTTCTCAGGGCCTGTACTTCAGTCACTGCAAGTCACTGGCAGTGCCCCGAACAGACCACACTGTGTCATATCCTCATGGCTTTGCATGTGTTATTCCTTATGTCCAACGTCCTTGCTCCCTCTTTCCTACACTTCCCGGAGTACCTGGACCTGCTAAGCTTCCAGACATAAAGAGTGAACTAGACACAGAGGGTAAACTCTACAGACGGGGAGATTGTCCCAGCACAGACCCTGCAAGGATTTCAAGGCTCCAAACTTAATCATTAGATCCAAGTGCCATGACTGGCTAAGTAGCAGACTTGTTGTCCTACCAGCATTCTATGTTGTCTGTGCACACTGACGTGGCTGGATTATAAATGCAGCAGACCCAAAATATTGTTCTCTATTCACCTGACAGATGTGTCACTCTGTGTGGGCTGCCAAGATTACTTAACTTCAGGACCCTCTCCCTCAGGGGAAAGAGAGGCAATGGAAAGCCATCTCCACCCATCCACATCCTACTCCCGTATCAATATCCTTTGCACAGCTTCTTAGCTGCTTCAGGAGTAAATATAATAGAAGTAAAAGCAAACTTGATCTGATTTCAAGGGATTCTCTATGCTCTTCCTCCCACGTGGAAAAGACTTTTGAAGTCTAACTCAGCCCATGAAGAGAACTCTCTTCCCCTCCATCTTCATTCCTTTTAGGATATTGTTGGGTAAGGATGTGATGCTTGGAGCCACAACAGCCATTTTGCAACCATAAGGAGAGACACCGTCAACACAGTAAAGATAGCAGGACAGAAAGAAAAAAAAGTACAGGCACCTGTTTTACCATTCTTGCACTGCTTAACCAGAGATGCAAACTCATATCTTTAGACTTCTGGTTTTGAAATAAAAACTACTATTGTTTCAGTCATTAATATTCAGGAAGCCTTTTACTTGAAGCAACAGGTAACTGCAACAATACCTAAAATCACTCCATTCCCTGTACCCCTTGAATAGGTATGCTTGATAGCCTGGGCCCGTCTCCACAAATTTGTGAAAATTAGACTTACTTAATTCATTTTTTCCAGCTATCAGATTGTTCTGCCTGTTGCTCACTATGAAATTAACCTGGCTGTACAAAAATAATGACACAGGTTCAACATAATTTCTCAGGTTGAAATAAGTCCAGACGGTTAAAAAAATACTTATCACTAGGCCAGTTCTGTTTAATGGCACTTTATAATATTTTTTTGATCAGAGTATGTTTAAACTTTTTAGATACCATAAACCTAATTAGAGGATTCTAGAAAACCACCTGAAGTATCCATCTAATGAGTAGATATTGAAAACTAATAAGAAGACAGTTTCTGTGTTGGACAGTGCAGACAGACCCAGGGATAAGGAAGGCACAGTTCTCTTGCTAACGGGTTAGCAAGCTAGTTGGGGAAATTTGGCAAATGCACCCAAAACCATAAAGCAAGGCAGAACATCATAGATGCCAAAAGACAGATCTATGTAAAGAGCTTGGGGATACTGAGGAGGCCAGACATCATAACAGATTGTCTAGAAAGGGTCCTGGGCATTATGTCTCTGATTACCCAGTTGAGGAAAGAAGGAAACGCAAGAAGACTGGAACAAAAATTGTCCAAGTTCCATCTTCCTCCTCGTGCCAGGTTCTTACATTTCTTTCTAACTCCTTCTGCACTCTCCTCACTCTGGAATCCATTTTTCAAATACATTTCTCCATGTGAAATAAAACCGTATAATTGTCTCTTCAAAGTTTTCCATTCCAACTCTATCCAAGTGCTCAAGAGCAGTAAGGAATGTGGTCATTTTAATGGAGGAAGTTTTTTACACAAAATTTTGCTGTGGTGAGGAGAGTCAGCAAAGATGCTGTTGGTTAGTGATGTCAGAACTGGACAGAAATCACAACAGGTAGCCCTCGAAAGAACGCCCCACTCATGCAAAGGTCGGGGAGGGAGAGTGGAATAATAGCAGGTTTACCTGCAGAAAAGGGTACTTTGTACTTTCGTTTAAGAGAAAAGGGGGCAGTGTTGGGGGGAGGCTTAACAGGTACCCAGCAAACCCTGTATGCTGGTCTTGGGCATTTAAGATAAATAAACAGTTTAATATTTGTATCTGAAAGCCTGACATTTTGAAGTAAATTCAAATTACAACGAGAAATTATGCAAAAAACGTTTTAAGTTGCAATGTCAAGGCATAAATGCAATATTCCTATTCACAGTAACATTAAGGAGACAGGTAATTTAAAGCTACTATTATACTACTTTGCTTCCAGGAGGAATAATTTAGTCATTTATAAATTAAGTTTTACGTGGCCAGCCTATTCTAGGTGGAGAATATGTAAACTGTTGGAAAAGTGTATATTTAAACAGCTCCCTGATACATTTATGTTACCTGAATTATGCCAGTCTGGGTAGCTTTCTAGGATGGAAATCTTATTTTCAGCCAGGAAATGATACCTGAGAAGTACACAGTGTTTTTTGGTCGGAACCTGGAAAGAACAATAAATGGTTTCATTTTCTTGAGGATACATATGTGCTGTAATTTCAGAGAGCTCTGAAAAATTATTTAATCTAATCCACGTCTCATTAAAAAGTTCTATAGGAATCGTTAAACTTAAAATGCACAAGATGAAAGTTTTCTTCGTTGTCTTTTTCATTTTCCCCCTTTTATTCGCTGTAAATTTCTCATACATTTCCTATATATCGACCAATGTGCATGGCAATGTGCCGGGCAGAAAAGACAGAGATAAGAAAGAACTCAGGCAGGTATTCATTCTGCAAAGTGATGTAAAGAGTAACGGTACAGCATGTGATTATTTTAACCCACAGTTTAATTTCCATATCTGTCTTGAGGAATTATGGGATACCCAGAGCTATTTCTGGAATTTGATTTGCATAATTGTGCTAATCCTTTATGAGTATGGTGACATGTGGTCTGACAAAGGATTTTTTAAAAATTCGTATGTTACCTTGTAAGTTTTATAAAGATATTAATATTGAATAGCTTTATATATATTTAATAATTGGTCTCTATTGAAAGGAACACAATTATACAGAGACATGATTAGTCTTTCGCTAATGGCATATTGCTTTTCTTTTGCTAGTTCAAAAAATTAGCTTTGCCCACTGAAAATTTGTCATTTAAAGTTTGTTCTTTTTTCTTTTTCTTTCTTTTTTTTTTTTTTTGCTAGCACCTTTTGACAACATTAAAATTCATTTAAATATCATAAGAAAATTTTCAGTTGTAATTTGTCTCAGTGACTTTCTCTGTCTCTAAAATTTCTTAATCCATGGGTAGGTGACATCTTTCAGAGTTTGGAACATTGGCTGCAAGAAGATGGATTTACATATTTTCTTAGGGTTTCGAATATGAATGCTCTTGTGACCAAAATATATAAGTAAGTTCAACCATTTCTGATTTGAAGTTTCTTCCTCCATTTGGTTAGCAGGCTCTCATTAAGATATCACATCAGGACTATAATAAAGAGGAAAACCCCTTTTTGACACTGGAACAATGACAGCTCCTAAGCCTCACTTTCCTCTCTTTTTCTCTCTTTTCTACCCTACACTTGGGCTACCCAACCCTAGCATGAATCTTACAATATGAGCTAAAATCAACCTCACTTACTTGCTATTTTCGCCTGAGCCAACTTGTGCTTGCCTTGCTTTCACCAGAAAATTCCATTACATGTATGATAAATCTGGCCACACCCTCCTGCCATCAGTCCCAACATCCAAGCTGATTTTGGGGGGGTGGGTGTGCAGTTGGCCCCACCTTCTGCAGGGCAACCACTAAACAAGAATGCAAAAAAAAAATGTTTAAAGATAACAAAATCAAGTATAAAGTATAACAAAATGAGGCACTTTTGAAAAGAATGATTCCACTTATTGGTTAGGATACAGGTGGGGGTGCTTTAACAAGAAGAGATGGAAGGAGTAAGAATGGCTTAACTGTTTCTCCCTGGCTTCAGGAGGTCGTCCACTAACCCAGGCTGATAGGTCAGCTCTGTCATCTTCCCCAAATGCCTTCCGTCTCTGGGTCCAAAGTAGACAATAAATTGTTGCATTTTCCCATCAGAGAGGAAATGAAGGGCAATTTTAAGTGAGGCAGATCACTTCTGTTCACATTCCATCCCTAAGAATTTAAGTCACATGGCCATACCTGGGCAGCTGGTAAATGCAGTCTCTGGATGTCTAGATGGGTGGCCATGTGCCCAGCTAAAACTACTGAGAAAGAGAGAGGGAGAGAGAGAGAGAGAGAGGGGGGGAGAGAGAGAGAGAGAATGTGAGAAGTAACGAATAGATATGAGAATGAATGAGTTGTGGAAGACAACTAGAGTCTACCAGTTTCAACTTCCATTCAGAGATTTTCCCCTTCCTAACCAAATCCAAAAAACATTAACATTATTTTGTTACAATAGCCTGAAAAAGAAAAAAAAGACAAAAAACATTAATAGAACATACTAACATTTGCTGTCCAAAGGACTAACAATTTCAAACAAAATTCAATTCCCTGTAAACCAATCACAACACCATAGTTAGCAATATTCTTCTGTAAGTTTCTTACACTTTGACTAGCAAAATATTATCTTTTAGAATTTTATACAGGAGCAAATATTCATTCATATGATCTGGGCCTGAAATATTTTGCTCCTCCATTTCAAACTCCAACCTGAAATATCAAAAATATGTCTCCAGAGTAAATATTTAGGAGCACAGGCTAATAGGTGAAAGGACTTTGGCCACATCTGGGGACTTAAGCACAGAGCCACCATTAAAAGAGAAAGGACTGACAGTGTCCATAACACACAAGAATGGGGCTGTCTTTCCCGTATAGAATAGTGACTAGTGGGCCCTATTGAGAGGGGCCAAACTGATTTGCTTCAAGATAATACAGAAGGGGTGGAGGCGGGAGGCAGGTTGAAATTAAGATGATAAATGTTGATAAGATAATGGATGATGGATGTATGAGACTTCCTTACAGGTTTTTTTTTTTTTTTTACTTTTATGTTTAAAAATTTCCACAATAAGAAGTTTTCACTGATTTGTTTGTTTTTAAGAATGAACCAAATACACCCATGTCAGCTTCAATCTTGTCTATTGGAGAAACTCAACTTGTGAAACTTCTCAACAGTTATTCAACTGTTTAACCTAATGAAGCACAATTTTCCCCATTTTTGCTTGTAAAGCTTTTGCATTTCTGCAACAAAAACATTTTTCATAAACTATATCACATTTTAATGAAGATAATGAAAATTCGGATTTAAACAATGTGGAAATTTGCTTACAAGTGCACTCCAAAGACATGGAATCATTCATCTATGGTCGAATTAATTTTATTATATCTGAGCCTTAAGATTTATTTTAAAGTGACTAAAAATTTCTTCTTGAAACACAGTAAACTATAGAGTTAAGAGATAACTGACATTTCTTTGATTGAATATATAAACTGTATCAAATGTTTACCTCTCCACTACTTTGGACGCAAATATATTTTGTTTGTTTTTTAGGATATTGATTTTGCAAAGTCCCATTTGGAGGTTTAGTTTTTTGAATATCATCTTTTCAACTTTTGATACTGAAATAAAAAATTTTCCTGAAATGATGTTCAACAGACACAAAAAAGCTTATTTATCCCCACCGGCAACCCCCATAGGATGTTTGGCAATGTCTAAAGATGTTTTCGGTTGTCACAACTGGAGAGTGTTACTGGTACCTGGTGAGTAATGGCCAGATTGCTGCTAACTACGCACAGGAGAGGCCTCCACGACAAAAAATTATATGGCCCAGAAAGTCACTAGTGTCAAGGAGGAGAAACCCGGGACTAACGTGGGAGAGTGCCTGCAACCGTGCGCCACAGCTCTCCCTGGCTGGCACAGCTGCACGAGTGGGTGTTCCAGGCTTCAGGTGAAGGAATCCCCACGTAGGCACAAGGATACATCCTCGATATGCACATGATATAGATTATCCTGTGCATTTTGTTGCCAGTAATCATGTTATCATGTTGTCCACGCTACAATTTTCCACTTTCTTGCTTTTAATCTTTTGTCACATACATATACATTTTATCGAAATGCTTGCTAGTCTGATTTATTCAGCTACAGTGTTGTGCAAACTTGGACTTTCTAAAGCATTTTGATGATTTATGGATCCAGTAAAAAAGACTGAAACGCTGAGACGTATGGGGAGAGGGCTGGGAGCAGGGAGTACTTGCTGCGGAGTTCAGAAGCTGGGCCGCCTGGGTGCACCAGAGGACGTGAGAGCTCTTGAAACCAAGGGAGCTGTGGAGCCAGCTAGGCTGGACAGGGCCTGCTTCCCTACCTAATTCTAGGAAACGCTGCATGAATTCTTCAAGTGGGCTATGTAACAGCCACTCAAATTCTCAAGTGGGACCCTTCTGTGAGTTTCCCTCTGGAATGAAAGGAAATGGAGACATTTATACTGAGGACGATGGGAATTTTTTAGGGTGGCAAGAAAAGACAAAGACGCTTAGCTACTCTCCTCACTTCTAATTCAACTCGAAAGGTGCTCATCAAATAGTGTCACAGTGTAGCAGTAACTTTTCCAGAGAAGTATAGTCCTTTATTTGGTTTCAGTAGCTCTCAACCATAGGTGCACCTTAGACTGAATCAGGAAGCTTTAAAAAAAAATCCCAACACCTGGGCCTCATCCCAGGCAAGTCAAATTGGAATCTCTGAGGGTGGTGGGTGATGGAAAAAATGGGAATGGTACTTCAAGAACAGCATATTAATTGCACCTCTAATTTTGGGAAATGTGTACTCTGAAATATATATATATATATATATATCTTTATTACCCCCCCCAAAATGTTATTACTTATATATATAGGTGGGGCTAATGAAGTTTATTTAAAGATCACATTGTTAAAGATTTTAATCTTTAGAATACATTAAAAAATTCTGGAGGTTGTTATACTATATGGTGGCTATAGTTAATATTATACACTTGAAAATCACTAAGAGAGTTTTAAGTGTTCTTGCTACCAAAAATTCTAAGTATGTGAGGTAATATACATGTTAATCAGCTCAACTTAGCCATTCCACAATGTATACATATTTCAAAACATCATGTGGTACACTATAAATGTATACAATTTTTATTTGTCAGTTAAGATTTTTGGATATACTGAAAGAAATACAGTTCTCTTTAATGCAAAAGGGAGTACTGAGCATTAACAAATTAGTGGGAGACACCAGAGAATGAAAGGAATGTTAATTCTGAGGCTATTATCTGAAGTACACGGCAATGTGAAGACAAAGATCATAAAAGGTTCCCCGTGAATTTTACAGTGACCCTCACCAAATACCAACAATGTCCTGTGTTTAAAATTAAAGTGCCCCGACTTGAATTTTCTAAAAAGTGAAGCTAGAAAAGAGTGGAGTGAGATTTCTGATGTTAAAGCCAATGAAGAGGAAAACTGGTTTACGTGTTTGATCTACCACTGGGATTTGTAAGGCTCTAACAGAAGAACTACATTGAGATGCTGGGAAGCATGAAGGTCCTCAGAGAGAGGAGGGTTTGTAAGGAAGTAGTTTTGGCATAAACTTTTCTATGGTAAAAAAAAAAATGTTTTGGATAAAAGAATAAACAAAGTCAGAAATGACAGTTTTCACAGAAGTCAATGTTTGCAAAGAAATCCAAAGGTCCACTTGAATTTGTTCCTGAGGTTTGGTCAAAATAAGATCTATTTCCATCTTAGAATGGATGGAATTCATTCACAATATTGTCATCAGTGTAAGCTGTTGACTTAGCTTTTCTTGTGTAAATTCCCACCTTGCTTTCACCTTGCAGAAGTTCTGGTCTATGAAGTCCCAACATCTGTGTGAGACCATCCTCAAAGCTGGAAGAAACGGCACCATAGCCTTCATTGGACAAGACTTAGTATGGTTTGCATAAAATTGTGTTAAAGAATCTCCAAGAAGCATGATTACAAGTTTGTAAAAACAATTATGTGAAAGGTGTTAATTTTGGTAACAAGTTAAAAATAACTACAAAATAGAACTATACACTAAAAATAATAACCGAGGGGAAAGGTAGCAAATGACTAAGTTCTACTTTTTTTGGATGGTAGTGAGTCAGTGGATACAGTTCTTAATTTTCTATACAAACTTCACATTCAATTTCTTGACTGTGTACATGTAGTCAGTCCACCCCTTCAGGTATAGCAATAGGTATGCCTTTAGCCATAGCAATTTTTAAAAAACTGGGCTGGCATATGTAAAAGCAAAATTGTGTTTAAGAGTTGGTTATGTTTTTTAACTTAGGTGAAAAATGGATGATTGACTTAATTAAGTTTTCACCGCTTACGAAAAAGGATGCCTCGAACATTATACAAAAACAAATTTAGCAAAATTGCCAAAGTGCCTGTTTCTTTACCCATAATTCCACTTGTTGAAGTCTCATTTTTTTCAACAAACTCACTGAGGAATGTTTCAACTAAATTGAACCAAAAATAACTTCTCTGACCAAGTATGGTAATTACTACAGCAAAATCCCATACATTTATGGGACATGTTAGCCCAAGGGGTAAAGTTATACACGATGTGCAATTGTAAGCCCTGTGAGTAAATAAGTACAAAAAGAACAACTTTTTTTTTTTTTTAATGGTTGGAGGGTTGGCATGGGTAAGTTTAGTCAGTTAAACACATTTCATAAGTTGTTTATTTGTGACGTGGAATCCATTTACAATACGTGGTGGATTTTTCAAGGCCAGTTTACGTTGGCATCACCGCATGGCTAGGACCTGACAGGCTAGCAGCCTGCCTGACCATCCACGGGACACACTCCATCGATATTTGCTGAATCAGTACAGCGAATTCCCACAAGTCCATCCCTGATTACAACCAGTTTTGCATGTCATCATTTTCCTTCATGCTCTAAAACCTCACACTGTTTATTTTTTGTACGACCTTAATAAATCCATACAAAGCAGAACTTTCCTGTACGTAAAATGAAAACGCACACATTGTTAGGGCTGTTTTACCAACTTTGGAGTCTTTACCCATGTTAGGATGTGGCCTATATAGAAATCTGCTTGTAATAAAAAGTGACGACGATCGTGACAAAAATAAGGATATAATATTAAAATAAATCAAATGATATACAGTACTGTCATTATTCTGATACAGAATTTTTACACAGCAATATTGATACAGGTACAGATGGCCGGATGTCAGACGATCCATTATAATAGACCTTTCGGTTACAAATAAAGTTTAAATTACAATTTAATACCAGTTTAAAAATGGTAACTAGTGGTATGCCAGAGAAAAATCAATACTTCCTCTTCAAGTCACGCTTCCTAGAACATCTCTAACTGGGAGATTTTTTGAAAAAATAAACTTTATAAAAAGAAGAAGAAATAAATGTAATATTGTATTGGAAAAGAAGTCTTTTATGTAGGAAAAAAACCCCAAATCTAGAAATCTGGACTAAATTAATTTGGCTTTCCATTCCTTGTGACCTCACACCAAAGAGTAGAGCTGAGGTCCACCGGCCAGACAAGTTTAGAGAAGCTGCAGAAGCGCTCCCAGCCTCCACTGCAGGAGAGGATTGTGGCGCGTCTAGTTCAACTACACACTCTTTGCACTGTTTAAGTATCAGGCTAAAAGCTTGATTCTCGACAGCGATTCTGCCAGCCAAACGACACAGAGCCTCCACTTTAACATGCTGGAGGAGGGAAGGGAAGCGGAGAAAAACAAAGTGAGGGCCTTTAACATTCTTCGAGGAGTAAGAGGGAAGAGACCAAAGGGTTTGTGTGTACGCATCGTGGGGCACAGATGGGGAGGTGAGAAAAAAAAAATGTTTCTGTAACTAAATACCAAATTCTTATGTTCCTCATTTTTGGGAAAATGGGTAAGTTATTGACATTAAAAAAGCCAAACACAAAAAGCCAAACCAAAACACAAACAGGGAAATGAGAACCAGTTCCATAATGGCTTATACTTTACATTTCTACCCAAAATTAAAATTCCCTTTCAGTGGAAAAAAAAAACAAAACAACAAAAACAAAAATCCATCATTTAAAAATCAAAGACAAAAACGTTACTTAGAAAGTTGAGGAAGCAAGAGCATTTCTTTCTGGCATATTATTTGTTTGGCACAATCACAAGTAAGACTTTACAGACATCGTGTGGTTATTCACATTTAAAGTTTCTACTCTAAAGTGACTACTTTCGGGCTAAACAAATAAATCGGTTAAATGAAGTCCGTAAACAGGCCAAGCCTGGCAGACATGGACAAGTGTGGTGCATTCTCCGCCCAAAAAATGGAACCTAAACAAAAAAGAAGACTGAGTTAGAGCAGGAAATGTTTCAAAACAAAACTAAATCATTCTTGAGATACACCTTTGAATAACAATAATTAATGTTTATTCAGAATTAACTACCTATTAGGCAATATGCTCAGCACTTTTTATATATTATCCTTTCCCAACCTTACAATCACGCTGGAAAGATGGCAAACACTTAAATTAAACCCATTTTATAGATGAGGGAATGAGGCACAGAGAGAGTAGCGAATTGTCCAAGATCATGCATCTAAAACTTGAAGTTTGGCTCACAGTTGGACCAAAGAGACCAGGTTTTGAGTCATCAAGCTATACTACCTTTTACTTTTTCTCATTTTATTTCTTTTTATAGTATTCTGCTATTGGAGCTGCTTAAGAACATGATATCACAGGCACGACCACATCTATGTAATGAGCAAATATGAACTCACAATCAATAAACAATGCATACAATTCACATACGTGCACACAGATGTCCAGAGTCAAAATGCTGGGAAAAAATTTAAGAAGGAGCAGAAGAAAATTAGGGAAGGGGGCAAGCTCAATTTGCATAAATGGCCTAGACAGACCCAGCAGTGAAACGTCTGCTTCATTCCTAGAGTCACGTTAAGAGCCCAGCCCTTGTCTCCAGTGAGGCTGGGCTGCGGAGGGTTGACCAACAGCTAGCGTGCTGGTTCTCCGTGCCGGTAACAAGTGGAATATACTCAAAACGTGGATGTTTTCCAGAAGGAAAGAGAGCAAAAGTTACTTTCTATCCCCGAGGAATGGTACCTTCTTGAGAATCTGCCTGTCTTGCAAGTTACATGGAGAAAGTTTAACCCCAGGCCTGGAGACGTGCGATAGTCAGTGAAATGGGACGGCAGATGACTGATTCAGACTAAGGTGTGAGGGGCTGTTACAGATGCCCATGCCTCAGAGATTCTTATATGGTTTAAACATGGCAGAGAATGTGTTCTTCCTGCTTCCAAACTCAAAGGCTTTATTTGACATCATTCTAGTGCACTTCCTATCCTATTCTGTCAAAAGAGGCTGCCCCGCACCGATGATCTATCCTTCTGAGAGAATCTGAGATTCATCTTCCAGATGCCTTCAAATAGATTTCTTTATGCATATATTTTTGGAAAGCCCATCTGTAGACAGTGGCAGAACCATTCTAACATTATTTTGGGGTTGAACTGGACCCAACTCTATGGTAGTCCAACAATGGAAAGGCTAATTAATTACTCCAGGTGTCTCTTTCGGTGGTATCACGCTCACATTCTTCTTACCTCCTCCTTTTTCCTTTTTCTTCTCTTCCTCTTTCTTCTTTCCTGCCTTCCCTTTCCAAAATGGTTCTGGAAGGGCCAGGGAGATGACTGAGATCAATAAATACGAAGGGAAGAAAGAGAAGCAATAGGAGGGCAGGGGGTGTGTGTGGTCAACAGGCAGCGCAAAATACAACCAAGCCATCCCCAGTTCCTCTGTCTTTTTGATACGTTGTTACTTCCCAGATTCTAAGGACAGTGTCTACAAACAGGCATGTTGGCCATCGGCTTAACGTACACTTGTGCTCAGAATGGTTCTGTCACTGTGTGAGTCAGAGGGAACATTGAGGGCTGGCTCCTTTGCGGCCACCAAGAATACAGCAGAGGAGGTGGGTGCAGCTGGATGGGCTCAGACAATTATAAGTGGATAGCGTCAGCAGGGACAATCAGTGACCTTTATAATCCATTCTGACCCTGAGACTTGGAGAGGTTCCTTTTCACCATGCCTAACACGACCGCATGGCCCAGTGGTTTTCACCTAGGGTGACTCTGTCCCCAGGGGGCATCTGGCAATATCTGGAGACATTTTCTGTGTGTCAAACTGGGGGCAGGAAGTGTTTACAGGCCTCTAGCGGGTCAAGGCCAGGGATGCTGCTAAACACCCTACAATGTAGGGGACAGCCCCTCACAAAAAAAAATTACCTGGCACCAAATGTCAATGTAGGGGACAGCCCCTCACAAAAAAGAATTACCTGGCACCAAATGTCAACCAAGGTTGCGAAAAACTGTCACAGGCACCAATATCCAAGGAAAAGGAGCCCCAAGTAAACAAAGTACACCCATGACAAACATGTCAAACTATTATAAATGGAAGCCACCGAGTATGCTTCTTCTGTTCACTCAATCAACAGATATTTATTGAGTGCCACCTACATATCAGGCCCACTTTAGGTGCTGAGGGTATAGTGATGAACAAAACAGGACAGGCCCTTCCTTCCTCATCATGGAGCTCAAGTTTTCAGGATGAAAGACAGGTAACCAGTAAGACAGTGTCAGCTACACATAAGTGCTCTCACGGTGCCCGAGGTTTCGTGCTTTCTGCATCATGACACCGTGATCACTCTTTGGCCTGTCACATGGGGCTGTTGGCACCTTGAAAGCAGCAGAAAACAAAGAGAACCCAGACTGCTGCCTTGGGTCAGGATCAGAAGGCATCGTGTCTGAGTGTCACCCCAAACCTGTGTGCCAGATTTTCCACCCTGTTTTGAGACAAGCTAAGTGGCTTCCTCTTGAGGAGAAGTAACGTATCCAATGGAGGTCACCCAGCTAGAAGGAAAAAGTGCTGGTAGTCAAACCCGGCCTTGTTTTCTTCTGGATTTTGTTCTCTTCTCAAATACCACCACGCCCAGACTCCAGGCTCTTTGAATTGGGGACCGTATCCATTTTATTTATGAGCATGTAGCACATAGCCCGGTACACAGTAGACGCTCAAGAAAATATTTGCTAAATGCCTATCACCCGCCCCCTGCCCCTCATCCTGCATAGACTAGGACCTCCCTGAAGGCCAGCGGACGACCAGACGACCATCTCAGGTCCTGAGGCTCCCCCTCGCCCTGCCCACGCCTGGCGCTGAGGAGGCCCAGTGCCACCAAACTCAGAGATGGAATACAGACGGATTTGCCGTGAAGCCAAAGAGGCTTCACTTGGCCCCCACTTGCCCAGGCTGCTCTAGGATCTAGGAGGGGCCCTGGCAATGTGTTCGCAAGATCATATGCTTTTGTGAAACTTTTCGGAGATCTTGTATTCCTTTTCTTCTCAAGGGCACCAAGACTATATAAACATCATCTGGATCTGCCTCGAACACCTTAAGACAGCGATTACACTGCACTGCAGGCCCCCAAGTACCTGGCAGCCCTTTTCTCTTTCAAACCCAGCTCATTTTTTTCATGATCCAGTGTGTGTTTCTCCTTCCTTCCCCACCGACTCTAACTGCACCAGCCTGTGGCAGTGTGCCCCCTGCCCTCACACATGTGAGCGCCCAATGACAAAAGCCGAGATTTCTGACATTACCCGCTCAGTAGAGGCTCGCCAATTCCCTGACTAGCCCGCTGACTCCCAGGGCCCACACACGCTGTGTGATGAGGCTAATAGGTGTCTCCTGGTCACAAATGCACGGGGAAGTGCTTACAGAAGACTCATATTGGAACCATCCAGTCCAAACTTGATGGTTTGCTTTAGAATCAACCAAATACTCAATCCAAAGTTTCTAATAGCCTAGAATTCCAAACAGCAAATTCTAGAAGTTACCAAGGCAGGGCATCCAGCACTTTCGAAAAAACATAATTCTTATCCATTTGCAGCACTTTTAAAGAGAAAATAGCACTTACAAAAGGGCCAGGACACTTGCAGTGATGGAAATGTTCTGTATCCTGACAGTAATATCGTACTATAGCTATGCAAGACGTTACCACTGGGAGAAACCGCGTAAAGGGCATACGGTGCCGAAGCTGAGAAAACTTGCATCAGACTAAAGCACATTTATGTCTTGTGAGTCTCTTCGCCGATGCGAACCTGTAACCACAGCTATGATGCTATCCCAAGAAATCAGTGTAGATAGTGGCGCCTGACATTGGGATAGGAAAGAGGAGGAAATTAGCATATTTTGTTTTCTTCTACCCATCTTTCACTAATTTTTTAGTCATATGAGTTATATTTTAGTTAGTATTTTAAGAAATATTTTAAATTTAAAATAGAAATTAACTTTAACTTTTAAAAATTTTATACTGAAATTTTAATAATTTCACATTCTGAAATTATAATTATGTTTAAAATGTTTTATCACCAATAATCGTCAATATTTTTTTTAAGTGAACAAGACCCAGGTTTTTTTCTTTTCTTTTTTTTTTTTAAGAGACAATGTCTTGCTTTCTTGCCTAGGCTGGAGTGCAGTGGCGCAATCATAGCTTACTGTAGCCTTGAACTCTTGGGCTCAAATGATCCTCTTGCTTCAACCTCCCTAGTAGCTGGAACTACAGGTGCACACCACCATGTCTGGCTAATGTTTTTAATTTTTTTGTAGAGATGGGGTCTTACTATGTTGCCCAGGCTGGTCTCAAACTCGCAGGTGCTAGGATTACAGGCATGAGCCACCATGCTTGGCCATGACCCAGGTTTTATTTGAATTTTTTTCCTTCGCAAACGCAAAATGTATTGGTCCAGTTTTAAAGTTAAAAAAAGAAAAGAAAACTAGCACTAAAAATGTTTATGTAAAAAGTGGAACAAAATTTAAAAACAAGATTTTTTGAAGGAAACATAGTTGTTTAAATTGAAAATATTTAGGGCTAGGAGCAGTGGCTCATGCCCATAATCCTAGCACTTTGGAAGCCAAGGCAGGAGAATTGTTTGAGGCCAGTAGTTTGAGGGCAGCCTGGCCAACACAGCAAGACCCCATCTCTACAAAAAATAGAAAAATTAGCTGGGCCTGGTAGCCTGTGCCTATAGTTCCAGCTGCTCAGGAGGCTAAAGCAGAAGGAATGCTTGAGTCCAGGAGTTCAAGGTTGCAGTGAGCTATGATGATGCCACTGCACTCTAGTCTGGGCAACAGAGGGAGACCATGCCTCCAAAAAAAAAAAGAAAGAAAGAAAAAACTATCATCAGCTTCACTTTGTTAGAGGGAAGCAGTAGGGAACCAGCCCAGTGGTTTCTTGTCAGCTGTAATCATGGATGGGCTAGATTAGATTTCACTCACAAGGACAAGGAGACCATACACCGGGAACCTAAAAATAATTCAGTTCCTCCCAGCTCCCTGGAGA
>CAUYSK010022927.1:0-40137 GCA_963575035.1 Avahi laniger
GGTGTATACATTTTTATTATAATGAACATAGGTTACTATTGAGGGAACATCACAGAACACTATGAATTCATTTTGATGTATCTGCTAAACAAAAAAAAAGAGAGAAAAGGTAACTAATAAACATTAATAATTATAATGTCAAGAAATGTATTCTCTGTACTGTATATGAGTTTGTTTTCAAATCTTCGGACCTTATTTAAAAGAATTATGGTCAAAATGGATCATGTTCAGAGAAGAGAAAACTGGCTGATGAGAAATAAACCATACCATGTAAAGAACTACTGGCACTGTTTGCGTTGTTATCTTGGACATGAAGCTGCAAAAGGAGAAGGGCTATGTCCAGGTTGATTAGGCCGCCACTAAGACAGAAATATACAAAAGTGACTCCCACTTACAAATGAATTCATGACTAGTGGTTTGGATAGGTGAATTTATTTTTGTCAGGCCTTCCTGCATATTCCAGTGATCCATCCTTTCTCAGAGAAAGATCCTAATCTTATTGTCCTCTGCTTAACTGTCAAGCTCTTACCTGAAGCGTGGGTCTTACTAGAACTTGCCAGATAATATGTCTGGAGTCCTGCAGCCAGGGAGATGGCATTCCGCAGTAGTATAGATAATCAGAGGTCCTCGTCTTTTACAAACAGCTTTATGATATTAATTTAGCCAAGCACGAGCAATAATTAAAACAATAATAGAAAATATTTATCAACTATTTATTATCTGTTAGATTTTACCTATATTAACTCATTTGAGTTCACCACAATTCTGAGAAGCTAAGTACTCTTTTTAATCATTCTTTCACAGAAGAGGAAAATAAGACAGAGAATTTAAGTAAAATATTCAGAGCCATAGTTCATAAGCCTGTAAAATTGGGTATTGTTATAGGTTGAATTATGTTCCCCCAAATGCAAAGGTTGAAGTCCTAACCCCTCCTATCTCAAAATGTGACCTTATTTGGAGATAGCATCTTTGCAAATGATCAAGTTAATTTGAAGCCATTATGCTGGGCCTAATCAAAATATAACTGGTGTTCTTATAAAAAGGAAAAATTTGGACACAGGAAGGACATACACACGAGGAGATTGCCATGTGAATGTGAAAGCACAGATTGAGGTGATACATCTACCAACCAAGGAATGCCCAGAGATGGCTAGCAATTACCAGAAGCTAGAGAGAAACGTGGAAGAGATTCTCCCTCACAGCATTCAGAAGGAACTAACCCTGCTGAAACCTCCATTTCAGATTCTAATTTCCAGAACTGTGGGACAATAAATTTCTGTTGTTGAAGCCACCTAGTTTGTGGAACTTTGTTATGGCAGCCCTAGAAGAATAATGTAGTTCTCCTACTCTAGTTATATTGTAGTCAGTCCCAACTATAAACAATAATATAAACAATGATTCAGATACTGTAACATATCTTTATTAAATAATGGAGTAAAGTAAAATAAGCTGCATATACAGTTTTATTTTACAGCCCTTGCAAATCACTCTTTCCTTCTTTGAGTACAAATGGGACACCAGTATCTGCTGGCTTTCCCGGGCTATCATGTGGGAACAAAACTCGACTTATTTCTGGTTGGATACAGAAAACGCAATTAAGACCAGTGGATAGGAGTTCCACAGAAGCAAATTTTGGCATGACAAAGGGAAAATCTTCCCACCCAGTAAGATTGCCCAAAACTGGGATGAGACTTCCTGTGAGACTGTGGGGTTCCCATCATAATAGATATTTTTCATCTCAGGAGGGATCTAGTCCTCAGGATTGATTTATCTAATCTTTCAGAAGCAGCTCCCATATGATCTTGCTGCCTAGGAAAAAGCAGGTCAAAGATGGGATTTAGTTTCTGATAAGAACAAGGCTGACTAGAATAGGTCTACTTCTGAGGAAGTTACGAAGGAGCACCTGAGTCTGAGAGAAATGCAGCCAAGAAGATTACTGTCATAAGCTCAGAGGAAGCTCAAAGAAAATGATTACAGCAACAAGCACTGAGAAAGACATACAAGGAAGGGCTTGGAAATTACCTGATGCTCAGAAAGAAAGGAATGGCAAGAAAGATGTAACGGTGAGTATTTCCATTCACCGGTGGTGAAAGGGATACACAGTAAAGAATATCATGACTGTGAAGATATGATCAAAACTATGGCAGCCATTACTTTTCAGGTCAAAAAGAAGGTGCTCTGCTACCCAGAACTGTAGACACTGGATCCCTCAAAACATACTAATACTGAGTGAGAGCTGTTTCTGCAGCTGCATGTCTGAAGAATACAGACATGACATAACTACTATTTAAGATCTTTTTCCTGGAAGGAAGAAAAAAAAAAAAGCATAGGATAATACAGCTGTGTGGTTTAAATGGCTAAAAGTAAGATATGAAATCATCTGCTCTGATTATTTTTAAACCAGAGCAGGGTTGGGGTGCTGTCTGAAGAGCTGATCTATGTGTATATGCAGAAAGAAAATGGAAACTGAAAATGTGGCACCCAAAGCCAAACAGATTTTGTTTAGTTTTTGGTATGGAACTCATCTGAGATACCAGTTATTTTCATATGTCTACTTTGTAATTTTGGCCACAGACTAGACATTCGATGTTAAAATTTTATGATGTTTTATGAAATAGGACTTCATTCCCAAGTCTTTTGCCATACTAGCAGCCAAGAAAGGACTCTCAGGCCTTCTGACTTCTAATTCAGGTTACTTCAACTCTGAATTACAGGCAGCGAATTGTCAAGACAACAAGAACATATAAAATTTCATGCCCAAATTGAGAGAGACAAAAATTTGGAAATGTTTGTGTTTGGGGAGATTATTTTCATCCCTTGTTGTTCCTTTATGTAAACTAAGTAAGTGTTTAAATTCATACTTTTTACAAAATTGATTGACTTCCTTGGTCTGCCTTGTATCTAAACTGGAAAGAAAATTAGTGGGAGAGATCATTTTCATTTTTTCATAAGAATAAGAGAAGGAATAATATTAATAATACTAAAGCTGAGCATTCATTAACTCCACAGATTCTAAGATTTACCTTAATAAAACTAAACCAATCTGATATCCTTGAAGCCTACCTCATTCTTGACTATATCTGGTCCTTCATAAAATATCTTTGAGATGTCAGATCTGAAAATAGTTAAATAATTTACCTTCCCCCTTTCATCCAAACAGGACTATTTTTCTTTCCTTAATTTTTACCTTTACTATAAAGCTTAATTGGAGGCATTAAAGTTTGGTTCTATTTTAATATTATTATCAATAAACATACACATATGTAATACCCATGTGTTTATTTCAGTATCATTCACAAGTAGGGGCACAGTAAAACATAATTTTTCTTTGCCAACTACTGTTTCTAAAATTGCTTCAAAAGTAAAGACACTCAAAATAGAACATTCCCTGTAGATTTTCAGTTCTTCTAAATTGCTATTTTGAGAATTTTTTTCAAGCAGAAAAATTAAAATTTTCTTATATATATATATATATTTTCCTTTTTCAATCTGGATTCAGCTAAACTACTGGAAGCAAATTGATTCTTAAAGTGAATTGAGGATGAGAATAGAAATTCTTCATTGTACCTTGGACTCAAACTTTGAGTCTCTGTTTAAGACTCCTTGGTAGTCAACAAGCAGTTACACTTTTCCTTCTCTTTGTACCATGTATTTTGAAGAAACAAGGCTGGAGAAAGGATGATAATAGCGTTCTTCCAAGATATGACCAGTTTGTGTTTTCCTCCTGGTTTCAAAAAAATGATTTTTAACTTCCCCAGGGAAGTTGTTTTTTTCATATTTGTCTGTCTTTGGATTTATAATCTTGCCTGTCTTTTCTTCTCTGAAATAAACTAGCATTTATAAATTTTAGTAGTTTGAGACAAGTGGTGATGGTTCATGTTATTTGATTCCCATGATATACTGACAAATTTCCCCCAATAAAACTAAATACAAAACCATAGATTTGAATACAATTACTGAATTAAATTATAAATTCTTAGGGAGCAGAATGTTTTATTTTTTTATTCATGATAATATGTTTAAAAGGAAATTCATAATTAGTTAGAATTAGTTTCTTTATCATTTAGTTTAAGCTTTCTTTGGCAACAAACCTAAAATAATCTATAAATAATTACAAAAGATCCCAATTGTATCTGTGCTTATTTTATCTTGAATTAATTTATAATGAAATCAGCAACTTTTGAATTCAACACATATTTAAATATATTGACTTATTGATCAATATCATATAAGGCTAATTTCATATAAAAATGATAGCTACCATTTATTGAGTGCTTAATTTGTATAGTTGCTGTGATAAGCACTTTAAAATAATTATTCTAATTTTGCTGATGAGGAAATGGATTTTCTATTAGTGAGCTTAACTAAATTTTCCAGAATCACACACTATTTGGTTGAAGATTAAGAATTTGAATCCTTGTCTGAAACTCCATTTTCTGTATTCTTCAAAATTGGAAAGGTTCTTATAATTTGATTGAAAAATAAAAACATAAACACATTTACAACAGTCATCTTTCTTCAGAGAGAATAGGCATTCTAATTTTTATTGGTTCATTTCAATGTATGTTTATTGTTTTTTCTTGAGAACCACTGAGTTGGAAGCTCTGGGTAAGATGAAAATTGGATGACATGGCCTAAATTCTAAAGCAACTTTGAAGACAGTTCATATCGTGTCCAGTAGCAATATAATATATGATGACTTATTTCTCTCTGACTTAAAAGAAACATTTAAGGTGGCAATGGATTCCTGTTGTATGTACAGTGATAGTTCTCCATCTTGCTGGTGCCTCGATACACCTGAGAGTAGGGTGCATTCATTTTCATAGCATTGAACCATGACAGTGGTATTTCTGATCTGGGAAGAGAAGTGGTATATTTATTTCCTCTTCTTATTACAGTTACATTTCTGGGAAAAAAAAAATAATCGAGGGAGAAAAAGCTCCTGTTCCCTTGTTGCTGATAGCGAAATGGACATCAGAATCTTCAAGGAAGATTTTCTGTGTAGTTAGGAAATGCTGCAAAGTGATCCAGATATTCCCTTTCTCCATAGCCTGTTGTAAATAAGTGCTTTTAATATATGTTTCTTGTTGATGACTAGAGTAACAACAAGCAATATTTACAGGTTTTAGAAGAAGCATAGTTACTTGTTCTCATACAGAACAAATAATAGAATATAAGAAGAAGAGAAATTGCTGCTCTACTCATCAGAATGAGAATAACTATAAAAAGTAAGAGGTGGGGTTAATCTTATAATAGCAGATACAAAGAAAATAATTTCTCAGAATTTAGTATAAAGGAATGAACACTGATCTTCCTGGTAGTATCCTTATTCTATTTGCTAGAAAAATATACGTCAGACAAGCTGTGCTCTCTGGTCTTTATTTTTCTTTATACTATTTCTGGTCTCCATGATTATTTGCAATCTTTGAATATACTTATCTAGGCAGATCAAACTTTTTTAAAAAAGCTTTTCTTGGGGGGAGGGAGGGAGCAAGGGCAACATACATAACCTAAACATCTGTACCCTCATAATATGCTGAAATTAAAGAAAAAAAAAAAAAAAGCTTGTCAGTGTCCAGGAAAGTGAAAATAAATTTACTAGGCATTATAATCTTTTTCTGTATACCTAGAAATAAAACAATATATAAGATTATGAGGCAAAACATAAAAACTCTCCTTCATGGTTAGGCCTATAGATTTTAATGAATTGAGCCAGAAACTATTGATTAGCAAACTTTTGCATCTCTCTCTCTCTCCCTCTCTCTCTCTCTCTGTCTGTGTGTGTGTGTGTGTGTGCGTGCGCGTGTGCGTGTGCGTGTGAGTGAGATAAGGGGATAGGGTTTGGGGAGGAAGGAGAAGCCAACAAGAAATTCAGAATGGTACTGAAAATATATTTGCTATGGTAAAATTAACTAACTTTAAAGTTACCCAACATAACCCTAAATATCATCATCTATGAGTTCTTATAAAGATAAGTTATTCCTTAAGAGATAACCTTGAAAGAACTTGATTTGTATGACTGGGGGAAATCATTGTCCTGTATGGTTTTTCTTAGAATAACACATTCCCTTCCTTCTGTAATGTCACACTTATCGGATCCTCTAACTATCATTTGTGAATGTTAATATAGTCTTGTAGAAATCTCTATTACCAAGAAACTTCTATTGGAAGATACATAGTACTGTCAAATGATGGCACACAGAAAAGCAAGGATAATTTATATCTGTATTGCATGCTTCTTCTACTGAACTCAGCCTATAGATAACATATATTTTTAATCCCATGTTATATAGGAAACCCTAAAGAACTCAGATTTATTTGGGGGCCATGGAGAGACTTTGGCAGAACTAGAAAATAATTTAGAATTTATGTTCCTATATTTTATTTTTATATTTTTCAGAATCCCAGAAGGAAAAGATGTCTTTATAAAACTCCAAGAAAAGGAACTCATCACCTAAAATCAGAAAACATAACGGTATGTCTGACATACAGATAAAGCTCCATTATTCAGAGCTCTCTAATCTTTCAGGTTTAGTATAATTGCAGGTTTGTTATGGCTTGGCCTGTGGAATAATCACTGATCAATTTTTTTTCTTTTTTTGTTTTAGTTGCATTGTATAATGGCAATGACTTCTGTTGACTGTATGAACACATTTGAGGGTCCAGTGAGTGTGGCAGCTATTTCCCAAATGCATTCTTAGGAACATGAAAGCTACAGTCAGCTTTCACCCTACTTCTCATAAGTCCAAATATTAAATGCAGTGGGGAGAGAGGAGAGAAACTAAGAAAATGGAATACCCATGGTTGTGTCTCTCTCATACTTTTTGAGAAGGATAATTTGTGTGCATAATTTTGTTCTAATTAACTCAGTAGCTCTTGCATCTACAGCAAAGTCATTCTTCCTTCTCCAAGAAATACATGAGCAGCTGGCAAAATGCTCTAGTAAGGTAATAAAGCAATTTTCCTTTCTTTTCTTTTTTATAATTTTTATTGCAAAATATTAGGGGGTACAAGTGTTCTTGCTACATGAATGAATTGTATAATGCTGAAGTCAGGGCTTTTAGTGTGCCCGTCACCAGAATAGTGTATATTGTACCCTATGGGTAAGTTTTTACCACTAACCTCCCTCCCAACCTCACCTATTCTTAGTTTCCAAAATCCTTTACACCATTTTATGACCACAGGTACCCATTGTTTAGCTCCCACTTTTTAGTGAGAACATGTGGTGTTTGTTTTTCCATTCCTGAGATACTTCCCTTAGGATAATGTTTTCCAATTCCATCCAAGTTGCTTCAAATGACATTATTTCCTACCTTTTTATGGAAGAGTGGTAGGTACTCCATGGTATTTATATATACCACATTTTCTTTACCCACTCATAAACTGATAGGCACTTAGGTTGATTTCGTATCTTTGCAATTGTGAATTGTGCTGTGATAAACATTCAGGTACAGGTATCTTTTTGGTAAAATGACTTCCTTTCCTTTGCTTAGATACCCAGTAGTGGGGTTGCTGGATTGAATGGTAGGTCTACTTTTAGTTCTTTGAGGAATCTCCATAACGTTTTCCATAGATGTTGTACTAATTTACAGCCCCACCAACAGTGTGTAAGCATTCTTTTTCAACCACATCCATACCAATATCCATTTATTTTTTATTTTTTAGTAATAGCCATTCTGATAGGGGTAAGGTATTGTGGTTTTAATTTGCACTTCACTGATAATTAGTGATGTTGAGCATTTTTTTCATATGTCTATTGGCCATTCGTATATATTCTTGTGAAAAAAATTTCTGTTCATATCTTTTGCCCAATTTTCAGTGGGGCCGTTTGTTTGTTGTTTTTTTTTTTTTTTTTTTTTTTGCTGATTTGTTTGAGTTCCTTGCAGACTCTGGATATTAGATCTTTGTTGGGTGTATAGTTTAAAAATATTTTTCTCCCATTCTATAGGTTATCTGTTTACTCTGTTGATTATTTCCTTTGCTGTGCAGAAACTTTTTAATTTAGTTAGGTCCAATTTATTTATTTTTTTGTTGCTGTTTTTGCCTTTGGGGTCTTAGTCATAAATTCTTTGCCTAGACCAATGTCTAGAAGAGTTTTTCCTATGGTTTCTTCTAGAATTTTTATGGTTTCAAGTCTTACATTTAGTTCTTTAATTCATCTTGAGTTAATTTTTGTATATGGTGAGAAATAGGGGTCCTGTTTCATTATTCTACATGTGGCTATCCAGTTTTCCCAGAACCATTTATTGAATAGGACATCCTATCTCCACTGTATGTATTTGCTTTTTCAAAAATCAGTTGGTCATAGCGATATGGTTTCAATTCTGTGTTCTCTATTCTGTTCCATTGGTCCATGTCTTTACTTTTCTACCAGTACCATAACTGTTTCAGTTACTATAGCCTTATGGTATCTTTTGAAGTCAGGTAACATGATGCCACTAGATTTGTTCTTTTTGCTTAAGATTGCTTTGTCTATTTGGGCTGTTTGTTGGTTCCATTTGAAGTTTAGGATTATTTTCTCTAGATTTGTGAAAAATGGCATTGGTATTATGATGGGAATTGCGTTGAATCTGTAAAGCATTTTGGGCAGTAAGGACATTTTTATTTGTATCTTTCATGTTTGGAGTTTTTTGACACCTTGAATCTGTGGATTTGCATCTTTTGCCATATTTGGGAAGTTTTAATTCTTCGTTTCTTTGAATACTCCTGTATCCCCATTCTATTACTCTTCTCCTTTTTGAAATCCATTGATGTAAATATTGGATCTTTTTTTATTGTCTCATAAGTCTCTGTGACTTTCTTCATTTTTTTTTTTTTTCAGTTTAGTTTCTGTTGTTGTTCAGACTGGTTAAATTCCACTGATTTGTCCTTAAGGTCACTGATTCTATTTTCTTTCACCTTCACTCTACTATTGAGCCTGTCCAGAAAGTTTTTGTTTCTGTCATTGTATTTTACAGTTTCATAATTTCCATTTGGTTCTTTCTTATAACTTCTATTTCTTTGTCGAGAATTTCTATTTTTTGTTTGTTTCAAGAGAATTTGCAATTGTTTGCTGAAGAATTTTTTAAATGATTGTTTGAAATACTTATTAGATAGTATCCTACATCTGATTCACCTTGACATTGAAATCAGTTCTATCTTTTCCATTTCATTTATAATTTTACTAGTTCTTAATATGACAGATATAAAATTATTTTCTATGCATTTTGGGCATTTTTGCCTACTATGCTAGGACTGTAGATGTAACTTATATTTTTCTCTTTTCTTTTCTTTCTTCTTTCAGAAGGGAATCACCCTTTTTAGGTCCTAGCCTGCTTTTTTATTCTGTAGTTCTAATGAAAATTTAATTTTCTAAGACTTTCCATGGCTACTTTGATCTGCTTGGTTTATACAAAGTCATTCAAGCTTCCGTTCATCTTGCTGGTGCTTCCTGAGGTGCCAGAATTAGCTTTCCCAAACTGATTTACTTCATGTCTCTTGATCAGAGAAGGGAGTCTCCATCCCTCAGGGATAAGGAGGTTTGCCATGCTGGATCACTTATTGTGGCCAGATAGATACCCTTGCTGGTGCCACTGGTTGCCCACTATCCTTCGTGGTGAAAGAGAAGTCTCAGGTCCTGTTGAGAAGGATAGCACCTTCACTGGCTACTTACTATTAGTATGGATACTGATTAATCCCCCTTGTAGGTGCTGCCAAACTTACCTGGTGTTAATGGAAGGAATCCTGTTTGATACTGGGAAGAAATGAACTACTTGGGATACCTTCACTTTCTAGGGTAGGAATTGAGAAATACTGGACTTGGGCCACCTTCTTCTGATTGGTGGAGGGATTTAAGATGCCCTGCTGTCAGGGTGTTTCTCAAGTCCTGATGTTCCTAACTAGTCTGCTTTCCTCTGTGCACTTTCAGAAGCTTTCTTTTGTTATTTTATTTGTTACTTTTAGGGTTTACAGTTGTACTTAGTGGGGAAAATCAGGTAAAAATAATTCTACACTATCTTATTCAGATTAGAAGTCCATATATAGCATTTTAATTATGGATATAAAAAGAGTCATATATTTTTAGTATATTTTAGTTGAATATAATCTATAAATGACAAAATAGATAAAATATCAAAACAGTGAAAAATAACCAAGTTTGACCTCAAGGTATTAGGATCAGTTATTATATTATACAGCTAAAAGAGAATTTATAATAGTAACAAGTTCATAAAATTGCAGTTTTAATATAAAATGACTTTTAAAGAAAATATAAGTCTGATTATTTGCTTTAAAACTAGATTCATAGGATTTGAAAAAACACATTTCTCAGTAGATTTCATTTATAATTCAACACTTTCACTTACAAATAATTTTGAGGGGGTATGAATAATTATACTCACAATTTTGATAATTGATTTCAAAGTTTGATACAAGGATATATTCTAGAAAGGCTAAGTTTGGCTAGTTGAGCCCTCACCATTGATCAGGGCTTCAGATTCTTCAGATTAGCGTCTCAAGGTTGACCAGATTCAGGAGTCTGACTTACTTGAACCAAACCATAACTATAAAGAGGTACCACAAAAGAGATTTTTGTGGAGATAGAATAGTTCTGTTTCTTAACTTCAGTGTTAATTTCCTTGTTTGGGTTAAGCTGGGTGAAGAGGACATGGAAGCTCTCTACTGTTTTTGCAAATTCTGCTGAATCTATAATTATTTCAAAATTAAAAATTAAAAAATTGTTATAGCCTTATTTTAATTTCTGGAGGGCAAATATTTCCATTTTTTCTGAACTCTTAGATTATACTTGTGTTGTTTGAAATTAATATTGTAATTATTTTGTGAAGTCCTAGAAATAACAGATTTCATTGGCATCTTATTACATTGACAGGTTATTTGAGGGAGAGAATTGAAAACCGTAATATTGTCCTATTATCTTTATCATTACTAGATGGAATGGACAATACTCCTGACTTCAGGGACATTGTAACTTTAATGCTGCAGGCACAGAAGTCTGACAGAAGTGTGTGCCACTCAGTCCACTATGGAAAATGGTATTTTCATTTTATGAAGAAAGGAGACTGTGGAATCAGATAAGTCCAGAAAGTGGTTAATGATAACCTGTAATTAAAATGCCAAGAAAGGTAAAGCATATTTATGAAATTAATGCTTGGTGAGATGAGATATCTTGGCCCTCATCTGGGCATTTAATAAAATTCTCTTTATTAATAGTTTTTTTCAAATCATACAATATTTCAGAGAAATAAATAGATGGAATTTGTAATATCTTTAAAATCTTTGCTTTTTCCTCTGTTTTTTCTCTCTGTAATTCCCGTGCTCTAATTTTTAGACTAGCGTTTTAGTTACTTAAATATTTTATGTCTTCTCTAAGTCAAGCATGGGATCTGAAAAGTATGAAAAACACACATTGAGTTTAATTTTAAGCAATGATCAAATCACCCTGATTAAAACTATTTAGTGATTAGAAAGAATTCAATTCACGCTTTTTACTCTGGTCTGTAATGTCCTATGGAATTCGGCCCCTGCCTGCCTCAAAGATCTCGTTCTGTTCTCCCTTTCATTCTACACATATTTGCTGTCTACCAGCTGCACTCTTCAAGATCTATGGAGCACCCAGGAGTGAAAAGACAGGCAGCATTATGTACCTGTTCTCTGGGTGTGAGCATTCTGGTAAGAAGAGTTCGATACATCAGATCAATGAATGTCTGCTTTTCTATGCATGTATATCTTTAAAAATTATTGAAGATTAAAAATAAACAAATGACTTTGTTTCCACCTAGATTAGTGGTGACCTCCTGATTGCTAGTTTTATCTGTAGTCTTTTGAATAAAAAAATTAGAGGAGATTATAACCAGAATATTGCTGTTAGAATGATGCTGGTACAAACGTTTTCAGTTTTTATGTCACTATTTGCAAAGTTCAAGGGAGTCAAGATAGGCATAACCTTTGCCATGTGTCCACCAGGGGAGTTTGGAGCATCTTCATGACTATGCCACCAAGATCGTTTCTAAGGTGGAAAGGATATTTTCCTACGGGAAAATCAGGGTACTGTTTCTTCCACTGTTGTGGCTCTTATGACAATTAAAATACTAGACATATTTCTGGTACTAGTCTTCTGTGAAGAAGGCAGGACACACATGACAGTTTCAATTTTACAAGTGGAGAAATTGAAAACTTGGAAGCATAAATGCACAAAGCCAAAGACTGAGTGACATAACTAGACTTGCATCTGTTTTAGCCTCAAAACTATTACACGTTTCACTATGAGAGATTATCAAACTGAGGCTCAGAAAGGAGCTTTAAAGGTGTTTGTGAATCTCTTGAAATAATATGCAAAATGTTTATAGGTTTGGATGAAATTTATTTGAGGGAGCAATCTGTGGATTTCATTAGATTTTTAAAGTCCTATGGCTCCCCCTTGATTTTTAAAAAATAATTAATAAGATAATTAACTACTACTATATGCATATTTCATCTTTTAGGAGGAAATTAAAAAAAAAGTAGAAGTCCCCTACCACTATGCAGCTTACATGTTTCTCTTTCATGTTTGAGAAATTATGATGTATTAAAAGTTACAAATGGACAATGCACTCCACCATTTCCCACTACTTTGGATGTATGCCTTAACATTTTTGGGGAAGCTGTCCCTCAGGAGCTTATCTGTAAAAGAAGGCTGCCACCTTTGAGAGGTAATGATGAGCAGCTACTCACTCATTTCTACAGTTTTTTGGATCTCCTTGTGAAATCGCAAAAGATTCAAATTTAGCCTCTGCTCTTTTTAGGAGAGTAGGGGTACAAGAGGGAGAAGGTTGCCAATTTGTTCACTAACTCATAGTGAAGGAACTTGAACCTGCTCATCTCCTAACTCCTGTACAGTTCCCTGAAGGGGGAGAGAGCTGAGTGCTAGAAGAGATTAACCTTAAAGTATGTACTTAAGTAATTAGGATGGGAAGAGGGACTAGAGACTTATCGCTCCACGAATGTGCACTATTTAAGGAAATATGAAAACTCAGGAATTTCCCAAGAAACAAAAATAAGGCATTTCTTTTCAGCTCTGAAAGTAAAATTATAGGTGTAACAGATGTGAAAGTGCTTTGAAAAAGTAGATAAAACACTAGGAAAATGTGAAGGCTTATAATGGACGCAATCGCTCCCACGCCCCCGCCAAAATGCTGCATTTCATTTTGTGTGCATAAAACCAGTAGCAACAAAACCCAGTATTGAAGTAGAGTGCGTTAAGTAGGGATGATATGAGTGGTGTTATAACTAAGAATTAGCATATTTTGGTAAGATTACCGAAATTTATTTTTTTTCAGTGACTTTTTATTTTGGGTACTTGAGAATTATATTTTTCCCTTTGGAAATCAGAGATTAATACAGGTTAGTTGTATTTGCATCTGGCTAAGTGTTTTAAGACTGCTCCTGTGGGTTTAAAAATCAATCAGATGACTACACACAAAGCCCTTCTTTGCTGGCTGTATACTCATTTCTGAATTCTTACCCTTAGATAATAGCTACAATTTCTTTCTCTGGGAAAAGCAAAACAGCTACTGTTCCAGCTTCAGAATTCTTTTTTCTTCATTTTCGACATCTGTTGGATGATTCAGGAAACCAGGATTTCTCCATGTACTCACTTGTCATTTCCTAAGTATGCAGTAGTATATTATCAGTTTGAGGAATCTACAGGTACAAATCTCAGAACTGTCTTGCATATCTAAAGCATCATTCAGGAGCCAAAATTAACACAAAACTTGGAATTCACTTCTTGTCTTGCATGTATCAAATCACTTACAGGTATAACCAACCACTACTTTCTATAGTCTTTTCCAAAAGCCATTTTTTATTATGGAGATTACCTGGGCCCCTTTCTCATTAGGTAACAGTCTTTCCCTTAGGAGAAATCAAAGGAGTGAGCAAATATAGACTTCTCTTTTGTGGGAAGGAGGAGGGAAGGCTATGATTATTACATCTTAGTATTTGTTGTATTCCAAGTGTCTTTATTGAAGATCTATTATGTATTAATAAACTTTTTTTTGTTTGTTTTAAAGAAGCCCTGCTACAAGGGAGAACCTAGTTGATCTAGCGGCAGGTAAAATATCCTACAGCAGTGGTTGCCAAAGCGTAGTTTCCAAACCAACAGCATCAGCATCACCTGGTGACCTGTTAGAAATGCAAATTCTTTAGCTGCACTCCAGACTTACTGAGGGTGGGACCCTGTATTTCCTGTTTTAACAAACTCTCCACGTGATTCTAATGCCCACTGATGTCTGAGAACATCTGCCCTGTTAAAAAGCCATTTTTCTTTCTCTTTTAAGATACCTGAACAGATGTTTTCCAATGAGGCTAATTTAGTTTCTTGTATCCTTTCATTTTTAATACCACAACTTTTGGTCAAATCAGTATTCAACTTTTATTTTATTGTGATTATATTTACATTGTTCTCTCCTAAGGCATGTTCTAAGATTATATTACCTTTTTTCCCTTTACTTTCCTAGAACTAATTATTGCTTTTCTATTTGTTTCATTTACTATGTGCCTTTAGTAATTCTTCCCAATCCATCCAACAGAATTGTAAATTTACTCTAAGCACGATTGTGCTGTTGTTCATATATATCAACTTCTGCCCCCACCTGCACCCAGGGAAGATTTCCTCTTGGAATCCTTTAGCTCCTGTTGGACTTGTTTTTTCCTAAGCGTTAGGCAGACTCTCAGTCTGGACTTTGTCTTCTCCTCTGTGTGGATCTCATTTGTCCTGTAGCCACTATCTTCCTCTCTTAATTCCTTTCTTCTTTCTCTCTCCTTCTTTATAAGTTTTACTACAAGTTACTATTTTTTAAAACTTGTTCATGGAAAATTATTTTATTCCACTCTAGATTCAGAGTTGGTGACTTTTTGTTGCTGTTTTTTTTTTTCTTTTTAATACAAAGCACTAAAAAATGATATGGAAGCTTTGTGTTTACGGTGGAACTTGTCCACTGATGAGTTTTACCACAAGAGCATCCAATCTAGCAGAAACCTAGTTGTGTTATTAGAGAACTCTTCATAATCAATACCTATTTGTCTTTTCTTGTGAGCTCTTAAGTTTCCCCTCATAAAAATCTTTCAATTTCTTATCTTGGGAAAGAGTGAAAAATGGTGATTTTACGCATGAATACCAACCATAATTACTGGAGCCAAGCAGCAGTAGGAATGGGGCATCTTGCCAATCAAGATATAGATTCTCACTTCTCAGTACTGGGCCTTTCCCAGATCTCTCCTGTGTCATGCTTCCTTAAATCTGGAGCTGCTCTGGTTCAGTTTACCTGCAGAAGAAACTTTCATGCTCCAACAATTGCCTGGCTGTGCAGAATTTAAACAATCCCTCTGTTTTCAGCCCCACACCTCCTAGGAAATGTCAGAGATAAGTGGTGCCTCGAATTCTTGAGATATTCTGAAATTCTGCATCGTGATTAGGCTTGCTTCATTGGAATTCTCCTTGCAATCACTTGGTATTCAGCTTCTCCCTCTCTGCAAACATTATTAAGTCCATAGTAGTCTGAGGTGTGGCATAAGAACAGGTGCATGAGGTATTAAGAAGGAAATATCGACGGATTGTGGTGACTGGATGACGGGTCAGAGGGATGAAGAGGTCAGAGACGAATACTAGTTTTCTAACTTGGTCAACTGTGTTCTCAATAAATGGTGTTGAAATTTACTGAGCTGGATAATACAAGAGAAAGAGTGGGTTCAGGATATAAAGTAATGATGCACTCAGTTTATAATGTTAATTTTTGTGGTGCTTGTAATTCTTTTGAGTGAAGATATTCAATTGTGAGACTTATAAACCATTCTGGGTGTTTGATCTGTGCTGGAGATAAAGATCTGGGATATACTAACAAATTGATGTCATGTTGTATACATTGGAGTAACCAAAATGAGTTATGGTACAAATTAAAAAGAGCAGAGGATGGAACCCTGGGAAACACCAATATTTTAGGGGCAGTGGAAGAAACTCCTATAAGGAAGACAGCGTTAGTTTGGGTCTTTCAAGAAGCAGACTGGATGAGATACTTGAAATTTGCTGGGGAAACATCTGTAAAGAATAAAAGGAAGAGTGAGAAGGACACACCAAGACATGAAGCTGATACCTGTGGAAGGGGAAAAAGAAAAAAAGAATTTGGTAGGAAGAGCCATACTGCAGGACACTTCTCAAAAATGTTTGATCAGACTAATGAAATGTCCCTGAGCAGAGGTTATCCTTTGAAAGAATCCTGTGTAGGCAGGAATGAGTGGTCATTGTAACTCTGCCAGGCTCAGTCAGTAACTGGGAACAGTGCAGGGAAAGTGAGAACTTGGTGCAGATTCAGTGGCGAACCCAAAGGTGCGGCAGCTGGGGCTGTCAGCCGTCTCTGCTTCCAGAAGCAGGGCTTCTTGGAGATGTGAGAGGCTGATCTTAGAAATATGACAGAAACTGGAAGGAATGGTGGTACCAAAGCCACAGAGAGGAATTTATATGTACTATACTCATAATTTTTATGTGAAGGGAAATGATGGATAAATCACATTAAAACTGCTAATATGAACATAAGACTTTACCCTGTAAAATCTGTAGTTAATACTCATGTGCAAAATGTGCGTAATTGGAGCCAACATTAATACTGCAGAAAACATAGTTCTGAAAAAGATGATGGATTAGCTTTAAAGTTTAGAACCATTTATAATTTTCAAATATGCACTTAGAGTTGATTTGAAATATTTCATACTTGAGTTTCCTAATGGAGTTAATTAATCACAGCTGATTTCATTGCAAGCACAGCATCACCCAGAAACAACACAGCCACAGCATAAGTGCAAATCAAGGCATATCACTCCTACATATTTAGTGATGAGGAAGGGATTTTTTTTCTCCCTAAGCCTTCATTCTTACTTTGTTAATATGTTGTATTCCAATATAATTAGAAACTCAGTTATGGCTATAAAGTCTTATAACCACAGCTGATCAATTTCTATCTTACTTTCTTTGGAAATTTTAAAGTTATTACATATTTTTATTGTGCCTTTGGACTTACTTTAGAAACCTGAAAAAATCGGTCCACATTTCATAATCCCTACGGTAGATGCGTATGACTTTCAACCAATGGTCTAGATGCAGAGATTCATTTTCAGAAGGACTTTGGAATGTGTCTACCACATACACACACAGCACAGAAACAGAATTTTAAAAAGAAAAGGAGAGAGGGATGAAAAAATCCTTCTACTGCAGCACACTTCTGCATCTACGAAGCTGAATGATGGTTTCTCTGATGATCTCCCTCGTGACTTTAGCAGATTGCTCTGTATAAAAAGGGAGACAGAGCATGGCTGTATGGGAAGAGTCCAGGAAGGAAACAAGAGCTGCAATGGCTGAGTCCTGCAGTAGAAAAAAAGAGAGAGTAAAACTATCAATTCTGTGAGGGTAGGCATTTTGTCTGTTTTTGTGCTTTGTTTTATCATCAGCAAAGTGCCGGTCTATTGACATAAATCAACAATTTGCAATTCTGATGTTCAGAATTAAATGTTTTTTCCTAAAATTAATTTGTTTTAAATCTAATTTCTGCAGCCAGATCAGATTGTAAAGAACAGGCACTTACAGCACTTACTTCTTTAGTTTACCCCACTGAGCTTAGCTGTGTTTTAGACATCCCGTGGGTGTTTAAGAGCTGCTTGATGAATTGAACTGTTTGACAGTTTTAAAGTAATTTAACCTCAGATATGTTAAGTTTCTTTAATGTGATCGCTAATACCCGTTTTGTCTCTGGATGACCAAAATCCTGTTCTGACTCGGGGAGAAAGTATTTTTTCTTCATTTCTCAGTGCCTAATAGTTTGGACATTTTTCTTTACAACTCTAATGAAAGGGATGAGGCCTAGCACAATTTTGTTAAAATCAAAACTTCTTCATTATGTATTTGATTGAAAATACCAACTAACCAGGCCTAATGGATTCTTATATATGAAGTATATATTAAAAAAAAAATTCACTAACAGGATAAAAGTAGATCCCCACACCCAATATCATAAGACATTTGGTTGGCATCCACTCTGGGTTTAATCAGATATGTTCTTAAAATCACTGAACTTAACAGAATCATATAATTTTTTTAAAAAAAATTCAGAATATGCTGATTTTTTAAAACAGGAAGAATTATGTGATTAATATCTAAAAAGAGAATACCTTAAAAGGATAACTCTTCAGTAATTTCCATTTTTCTAAGAACAACTAAAAACACCCACACATATACACATGTATATATATATAATAGAGAAATGTTATATGGCATATAAATGTATGTATACAAATGTACATAAACATGTTGCAATGGTTAATTTTATGTACCCATGAGATGCTTATAAATTTGGGTAAACATTATTCTGGGTGTATCTTTGAGAGTGTTTTTGGATGAGATTAACATTAGAATCCATAAACTGAGAAAGCATATTTCACTCCTAAATGTAAATGGGCTTCATCCAATCTGTTGAAGGCCTGAATAGAAAAACAAGAGAGTAAGAAATAATCCCTTCTTTCTGCCTGACTGTCTGCAAGCTGGCACATGGATCTTCTGTCTTTGGACTTGAACTTGAACAGGAACTCACACCATCAGCCATCTTGGTTCTCAGGCTTTTCAATTTGAACTGGAACTGTACCATTGGCTCTCCTGGGTCTACAGCTTGCCAATTGCAGATCTTGGGACCTCTCAGTAATCAGAATCCACATGAGCCAATTCATATTGGTTCTGTTTCTCCGGAGAACCTTGACTAACACACACACACACACACACACACACACACACACACACATACACGTTACACACATGCACATATGGTATAAAATAGTAATAAACTTCTAACTGCAGAGAAGAATTTTGAATCTTTTAAAATATGGTTATACATGTAGATTGTCTTTAGCTTCTTTCTGTTTTTGGTACAGGCAAAACTTCTGAATCTTGAAGTCGAAATAATTATTTTTGTTACAATTGTGAAACATGAAATTAGAGTGCTTTAAGGGACATATGTGATGATAAAAACAATTGAAGTCATTAAGCTTCAGTGAGTTTATTAAAGTGTTTACTGATCAGGATGATTTTGTTTTGAGCCAAATTCAGGTATATCTCTAGGGGTGGCATCAGTAATCCATCTGAGTTTTCCATTACTGCTAACACTGAAAAAAAGGTAAGAAAAAAGTAATTAAAATTATAATTAAACCAATGCTGAGAAATAACTTGAGAGAGGAGAAGTTTATAATTTTATTCAAAAGTTTTCTTTTTAGAAAGGCTTTCATACTTTCAAAGACAAAATAATATTATTTATTGTATATTTCCTTATGAGATCTACTCCTTCCATGGTCATCAAATTGAACATTCAGGTTTCAGCTATTTCTAGACTTTTACTATATTAAATAAAAAAGGGAAGCTACAAAGTAGAGTATATAGTACAACTCCTTTTATGTGGCAAAACATGATACTGCTGTTAATATAGATACACAGAACTATATGTTTCTATATAAATACATTGAGAAATAAAATATTAAAATTTGGCTAATAGTTGTTAACCCTGACACAGAAGTTTGTGGGAGGTGATGAAAACCTTTCCAATTTCATGTTGTATCTTTCTGTACTCTAATTTTTTTGTCTGTATGTCTCATTGCTTTTATTGAAATAAAATCAACAAGGACTCTAAGTCTCAGGTTTCATCTTTACAATATTTCTTTTAAGATAGAAAAGAATGGCTTCTAACATCATTTAAAAAGAATCTCTCCTTTAAAAAAATTCTAATTGTTTACCTAAATATTTTTGAATTGTTATTTCTCTCTTAAACGGGTTATAACAAAGATTAAGTGCAGGGAGTTTGAAAGACCTCTCACTAGGGGAAATGGGAGTAAGGTTTGAGAAGGAAAACGCTCAAAAGAGATGACATTGACAGATTTAGGGAGGGGCAACAGAGGTGCGAAGAGAGAAGACTGCTTCTGGAATGATGTAGAAAGTTCCTCCTCCCCCAAACCACAGAAGAGAGTCAGAATGTGCAGCAAGTGAGTTGGTAACTCTCAGGAAAATGAGGTTTGAGGATGCATCATATATTTTTCTCAGATAGATGGCAATTGAGCTCTCGAGTGGAGGCTGGAGATCTGTCATATTAGAGAAAGCAGAAAATTTAGTCAAGCTCCTCCAAAGATAATGAGAAATTCAAACTGATACTTAGAGAAGGAAGTGTGTCTGGCTAAACATGGTGGATTAACTACCTAGATCTCTACTCTTTTTTAAGACATCATTAGAATGCTAGTAATGTGCGGGAAAAAAGGTAGAAATCCTTGAGAATGAGGAGATAAGAGCAGATAAAAGATGGAAACTATTTTTTTAAAAGCAAGAAAGCAGATGGAAGTTCACAGAGAGGAGAAAACGGAATCCCAAGTGAATGCAGAGGACTCTAATGAGAAGCAAGCCTGTTCATGATGTAGAATTCCAAAAACTCTCAAGAATTGGAGGCGTCATTTAATTCTGACAGCCTGTGTAAGGTGTGGGGCTGAAAACAGGGAATTGTTTGTATGTCTGCATAAGGAGAATATTAGATCCTGCTCATCCAGTTAACTGCAGGGACCTGGCAAGCATTTAAATCATACCAATATCAAAGCCCCATGCCCAGAAATTCCAACTTAAGTTAGTCTGGATGGCACCCATGTATATATATTTTATAAAAGCTCCTGAGATGATTTTGACATGCATACTGGAGTGAAAACTACTGCTCTCATACATATTGACCATCGTTCAGAAAAGGAAACAGGCTATGATTTAGTGACCTTACTCAAGACTTCCTATCTAATAGAACTAAGTGGGGATGAGAAGCCTCTCTCTAGGATTTCTTTTCACTGGCCCTCCTGCCTCCACTCCTGCCTGTTAGAGTCTGTGTGACTTACTCTCAGCTAATTATGACACTGAGTCTCCAGACAGTTCAGTCAGAGCACTAGCAGAAAATGATTCTGCAGGTCAGAAATTGTTTATATATTAAGGAAAAAAATCACTTTTATGCACTATCGAATTGCAGTCCTCAGAATATTTTTTCTCTTGTTTGCACATACCTCTGTGCCCCATGAGAAAAACAATACAAAAGAAAGAAACAGCTATGTCGGTCAAGGAGTTAGATGCCCTTTGGTATTGATTTTAACACCCAGATCGCTGCATTTAAAATTAGGAATGCGGGCTTTCCGTGCCATGCATTTTCATGTCGTCATGTTTTCATGCCACGAGAACAATTTTGATATAAGACAATATTGCTCTGAAAATAGAGTGCTGTCCATTGGAATGAAAGCAAATGAGGATTAGAACCCTTGCAGGTTGTACTGTCAGTACTAATTTGAGTGCTAACGTTCTATTTGCAAACCTAAGTAAACAGGAATGTAGACAGCTTGAACAAGATGAAATTGTGATATCGCCCAAAGGAACAAGCTGATCAGGGAGAGCTCAGCATGCATTTGAATCAAGAGCATCTGCAACAACTTTAACTCTGCTTCATGTAAGCTGGGCTGTACTGCAACAAGGGAGGCTTAACCCATGACACCTGGGATGGAGGGCAGAGAGCCATACACCAGATATTCTGATAGCCTCTCCAGATTTTTGTAGCACTAGTGGCTTGTGCTAGACAATGACTGCATTCAATTCTTCTGCAGCTGTCAATCACAGTGGGCTCTGGCAAATTCCAGTTCCTGAACTCATCAGCCACAATAAATATTTATTGCATGTTTAGTGAGCACGTGGTAGCAAAACTGAATTTGTACTAGAGTATAAAAACTCTTCCGATTTAGACAATGCACATTAAAGGCACACGACAGAATGCTTCCCTAAAGAAATGATAAATAGTTGCTTATATAATCAAAAGCCTCAGAGCCTAACAGCACCCAGGGTCTTTGTGGTTGAAGAAAAACCTACTGAAGCCAGAGAACAAAAGATTCCTTTTTAAGGGAGGATTTTGGCCTTTTATAAATCTACCACTGCTGTCCTGGTTAACTAGGGCGCTCTGTTTGAGTGGACAGCCTAACTAAGGTGGCAAAGTGTTGTTTGGACTCATAAAGTTCCAGCTTTATAGAAATCACCTGAGAATGGTTACTGACTCAGGGCACAGAAATAGGAGGAAGAGATACGCCTTCCTACATGGGCAAGATTTGGCTTCCAGGGATGTCAAACATTGTTTCAACAAGCACTGATCCAGGAGAGTTAATCAAGCTGAAGAGTAAGATTCAGACTAAGTATCCAAACTCCCTCAGGGCAATGGAAAGAAGCCATTATACACAAACATAGGCAAGAGTTAAATGAAAATCCTCCTCTCTCTTAAGGGATTTCAAGTCTCTTTTCTCTTTGGTTATAAAGTTTAGTCTATGTCTGGAGCTGCATGGAATACAAAATTTTCCCACTAACTAAAAGTGACCTCTCACTGTTGGACTATACTTGCTATGAAGAAAGAGGATTTATTTTGGTAAATATGTTTTCATTATATCTTGGACACCCGTGGCAAATTGAAGACATGAACAAAGAAAGAAAGAACAATTTTCCTAAAAATGGAAATTGGGTTGGAAAGGACTGAATGAAAGCTAGTCCCAAAATAATGATTCTCTAATTTTTAATTTTCAAAATCTCCCTACTTGGGGTGTGTGTGTCTATGCATACTCATATACATGTAAGTTTTCTTTATGCCTGTTGTACAAAAATAGTCAAATAAGAGGACCTAGTTGCAGGGCAGCAACTAAAACAAACTGAATGGAAAGGCGCTCTTTTGGGCAAATTAGGAAAAAAAAGGTACTTCTTTCTCCAGGCTGACTACAGCTCAGGGACAGGGCTCATGCCTTGCTGATTTGAAACCTCATCCGATCTCCACAGCCACTGCCCGGTGCTTTTGTATAGGGTACAACCTAAATCATCTTGCTAATTTACCATGCTGGACAGCAAAATGCACTGATATCCTTTTTTTTTGTTTTTGTTTTTTGTCTTTGAATTGAGTTTTATGAGGAAAAAGAAAGAAATTAAAAAAAACTACTTGATAAATTTTCCTACTCCAAGGGGTCACATATTTAAATCAGAGCTCGAACTAGAGATTCTAAAGCTAAAGCACCACAGTCCTTTTGAAATACCATGACTTTTGTACGTGTACATCTATACCTTTTTGGGAGCAGAGGGTTTGCAAATGTGTCATTGACTCCAAATTATTAATTTAGCCTGAGGCTAAAGTATTGTGGAGTTGATAATTTAGGAATATATGTGAAAGAATAATATAACTTTTTATAAGTGCCCCTGGATTATTAAAATGAGTTTGATACATTTAATACATTTGAGTCTGAATTCACCAAACTTACTTGAAAATAATTTCTTATAATTTTAGAAGATAATTTCATATGAAAAGTTTTAACAAGTTATTTATGGGCTAAACTGCTAATCTTAAAAATTGAGTAAAGATACTTGCCTCTTGTCATTTATATTTTCTTTCATTTATTACTAGTCCATAGCTCTGGTTTCCCTTCAGCATACTGACTCACACTTCGAAAAAATATTTGGTGATTGAAAAGTACAGATAATTTGAAGTAAAAAGTGAAAACAATGGTAATTCACTTTTGGTTGTGTATTTTTCCCCTTATCCTATGAAAATCACTGAATTGGAAGAGGCCAAAATACCCTACTACTTTTTCTCCTTTATGCAAGATTATACCCCACTTGGCTGGATCGTCTTTTTCCATTTTAAAAATAAATCAGTTAAAGGAATTCTCTTTGTTTATATACCATATAAACCTAAGAAATATATTCCATGAACATTTTTGTTATTAATAAATTAGCTAGTTACCCATGCATATACCCTGTGATGTCTATATTGTTGTATTAGAGCTCCTTAGTTTCCTTAAATATAATTACATCTTTAATGCACTAAAACATCATTCCTTTCAGTTCCACAGTTTAAATTTTATGACTTTTCTAAAATGGCTAATGTTGAAATGAAATTGTATGCCTTTATAATACAATTTTTACTTTTTATTATCATAACAAACTTTTCTTCATTGACAGAGCAATTAGTTTCATAAGCATCCTTACGTAAAACAGAAAGCGCACTCTTACTGAGTTTGATAAAATGTTTGATCCATTTGTTTCCCTGTTCTCTTGACTAATGAGCAAAAATGAACTTTGTACTTTAGTGTCAAATGAAAAGCAATTGCTTTACATAAATATCACCTACTATTTGTATATATACATTTTCAGAATTTGTAGATTATCTAGTATTAATTCTTTCTCAAGATGTATAAGAAAGAAAGCAAGAAATAGGAGAGAGCATTCAGTAACGCCGACTGTTTTCCTTAGAAGTTTTCAGATGAAGATCTTTCTTTTCCCTAATTCTGATGATCAGAATTCTAATCTTCTGATGAAGCTGTCTCCTTTTTGCTTTTTACCCAACACATTTATATGCTAAAATTAGAATTATATAATTAATGTATCTCTATTTCAAAGCATGTCATTTAAGCAGTACAATTATTTATAATTTTTAGAAACTGGAAGGTGCTTATATAAGGTTCTTCTGGGGCAGAAGCCTTCACCTGGAAAAGTAGGAGTCAAAGCCAGCTGGGGTAGTACCAGGCACCAGGCATGTTCAGTGTGACGCTGCACATACCCTTCTCTGCTCTCATTGTGACTTTACACATCTTTGGATCCAGGTGTCCTGACTTCTGCACCCTGACATTGAGATAGTGCAGCCCATTCTAGGTTTGACCCACTTCAGTATCCTGGCCTTGAATATATGTATACCCTTTAAAACAATGGTAATTCACTTTTAATTTCTACATTGGTTAGTTTTTAATCCTATTGGAAGTCTAATCTTTTCAGGAAGGCCCTCTTTATCCAGTCTCAGGTCCATACTATTACACTTTAGAAATGCCCATTTCTGAACTTAGAAACTTGTTTTCAGTGGGACCAGCAAAAGCTGGAATACATGTGATATTTATTTCAATCGTGGGGGAAACACAAACATAATTTATGGTGATCTATAAAGATATTTTATTTGACAAATACTTAGAATGCATCAGACCCTCTCCTAGGAATTGCCCCATATTAAAGAAAGGTAGTAAAATATTTTATTTCAATTTTAAAAACCAGGTAAGAGAAGATAGAAATCATACAAAATTAAGATCAAATCTAGAATGCGAAAAAAGGTATAATAAAACAAAACCATGGACATAATTAGACTTCTTCCTTTTCTGAAAATTAACGAAAATATGATTTATTTTCCTATATTACTTCCCCAAAAGCATCAAGGTTCAAAATCTTTGAGAAATCAGGAATAAAGGTATTTCTCCATCTGAAATTAATACTAATGAAAAGTGGTTTTGTTTATTTGTTATTGCTTTCTCTCTTGCTCTCCTTCTTGCAGTATTTTTTTTTTTTTTTTGCCATTGCTCTCAGTCACGCATGGAAGTCCAAGTGTAGCACCCATTTATAGTTAAACAATTATTGATAAATAATGAAGAAAACAACTTCTTAAAAGAGAAGGCAGATCTTGGAACTGGGAGAAGCTGCCTTCATCTGCAGTTTTGATATACTTGGTCTTCTATACTTCTCTCGAGGCAATTTCTCCTTTATAATGGAAAAGTGTAAGAAACAGAACAGAGCAATATCTGGATTATGAGTTAGATGAAATGGATCTGAGAAAGCAAAACAAAATAAAAATAGAATCAGGTATCTTCATTTTTATGAATTTAAGTATTGTTTTGTTTCTTGAATTTGCTTATTTCTCCTTTCAATATTTATTAAAGTTCCTATGGAAATTATGAACCTGAGCCCTGTCATCTTAAACAGAGGGCATCATATTAGGGGCATGTGGCTAGGAATATGGCAGTGGTATTCAAGGTGTTGAAAACCAAAGAAAATATCAAACACTACAGGGAGAGTAGACAAGAGATTTTTAGGACCTGAATTTATGACCTGGATTCAAATTTATGTGGCTGCATGCATTTTGGCAGGTTTGTTTTGTGTTTTCTTTTTTTTTACTTTTAGCATTGGTGTTTCTTTCAAATCCTAGGGAAAAACTCAAGAATAGCATTATTCTGAAATTTCAGCATTTACTTCATTCTGAATTTACAATAAGAAGGAAGTGACATTAATACCTGTTTGTTTTCAGGGGGTAATGTGAGCAATGCTAAAGTATTTAAGAATAGACAATTATTGTTGGTGAATATAATTAACCATTGAGTTATTCTAGAATTCAAGACACTTGTGACCTAATCTATTTTATTCTTTGTTATTTTGATCCATTAGTTTGTTTTATTTTTTAATTTTTTAAATTTCAGCATACTACGGGGGTACAAATGTTTAAGTTACGTATATTGCCTTTTCCCCGCCTCAGTCAGAGCTTCAAGTGTGTCCATCCCCCAGACGGTGCGCACCACATCCATTAGGTGTGTATATAACCCTATCCTCCTCCCTACTCCCATCTGCCTGACACCCAATGAATGTTATTACTATATGTGTACTTAAGTGTTGATCAATGAAAACCAATTTGATGGTAAGTACATGTGGTGCTTGTTTTTCCATTCTTGTGATACTTCACTTAGTAGAATAGGTTCCAACTCTATGCAGGATAACATAAGAGATGTTAGTTCACCATTGTTTTTTGTGGCTAAGTAGAATTCCATGGTATACACATGCCACATTTTATTAATCTACTCATGAATTGATAGGCATTTGGGTTGTTTCCACATCTTTGCTACTGTGAATTGTGCTGTTATAAACGTTCGTGTTCAGATGTCTTTTTTATAGAATGTCTTTTGTTCCTTTGGGCAGATACCCAGTAATGGGATTGCTGGATCAAATGGTAGTTCTGCTTGTAGCTTTTTGAGGTATCTCCATATTACCTCCCACAAAGCCCCACCAGCAGTGTATGAGTGTTCCTATCTCTCCGCATCCATGCCAACATTTATTGCTTTGGGACTTTTTGATAAAGGCCATTCTCATTGGAGATAAGTGATATATCATTGTGATTTTGATTGGCATTTCCCTGATGATTAGAGATGTTGAGCATTTTTTCATACATTTGTTGGCCATTAGTCTATCTTCTTTTGAAAAGTTTCTGTTCATGTCCTTTGCCCACTTTTTAATAGGGTTGTTTGATATTTTACTTGCTGATTTTCCTGAGTTCTGTGTAGATGCTAGTTATCGGCCCTTTATTGGATGTGTAATATGCAAATATTTTCTCCCATTCTGTAGGTTGTCTGTTTGCTCTTGTGATAGTTTCCTTGGCTGTGCAGAAGCTTTTTAATTTGATCAGGTCCCATGTATTTATTTTTGTTGTTGATATGATTGCCTTTGGGGTCTTCTTACTAAATTCTTTGCCTAGACCAATGTCTATAAGAGTGTTTCCAACATTTTCTTCTAGAATTCTTATTGTTTCATGCCTTAGTTTTAAGTCTGTTATCCCCCGTGAGCTGATTTTCATGAGATGTGAAAGGTGCAGATCCTGTTTCAGTCTTCTACATGTAGCTATCCAATTTTCCCAGCACCATATATAGAATAAGGATTCTTTTCCCCAGTGTATGTTTTCATCTGCTTTGTCAAAGATTAGTCGGCTATATGAGGATTGTTTTATATCTGGATTCTCAGTTCTGTTCCATTGGTGTTTGTCTCTGTTTTTGTGCCAGTACCATGATGTTTTAGTTACTATAGCCTTGTAGTATAGCTTGAAGTCTGATAAATTGGTGCCTCCCAATTTGTTCTTTTTGCTTAAGATTGCTTTTGCTATACGGGGTCTTCTCTTGCTCCATATGAAGTATAGAATTATGTTTTTTTTTGATCTGTGAAAAATGATGTTGGTATTTTAATAGCAATTACATTGAATCTGTAGATCCCTTTGGGTAGTATAGACATTTTAACAATGTTGATTCTGCAGACTCATGAGCATGGTATGGTTTTCCACCTGTTTACATCCTCTGCTGTTTCTTTCCTTAGTGTTTTATAGTTCTCACTGTAGAGATCTTACACCTCCTTAGTTAAATATTCGTAAGTATTTTATTTTCTTTGTTGCTATTGTGCAGGGGATTGAGTCTTTGATTTCGTCTCAGTTTTTTGCTGGCATATAGGAATGCTAGTGATTTTTGTACATTGATTTTGTAACTTGAGACTTTGTCGAATTTGTTTATCAATTCCAGTATTCTCATGGCAGAATCTTTGGGGCTTTCTAGATATAAGATCATATCGTCAGTGAAGAGCAATAGTCTGACCTATTCTGCCCCCATTTGGATGCTCTTGATTTCCTTCTCTTGTCTGATTGCTCTGGCTAGGACTCCCAGCACTAAATTGAATAGATGCAGTGATAGAGGGCAACCTTGTATGGTTTCAATTCTAAGTGGGAATGCTTTCAATTTTAATTCAAAGACATTTCTGCCATTTTTTTCAAAATAATGTTTTTGTGTTTAGGAAAATCACTTGTTTCATAAACATAAGAATGGACTATAAACAGAACTTAATTATAAAAATCATTGGACTGATTTGTATTGTAGTTGGTTAGTGACTCCATACCATATCACACAATATTGGTTCTACAATTGGATTTTTAAGAAAGGAAAAAAGTATATATTTTATCTTGTAAATTGCAGCTCAAAGACAAAGCACAACAATATTATGGAACTTTCTCAGATTAAGGAATCAAACATACCAAAATGAAAGGATTAATAACTATAATCTTATAAGTTTGACAAATTAAATGGTCTTCATAATTTAAAGTAAGTATATGTGAAATTTTAAACTACTTTAAAATAAAATTCATTTGATAATTCCTTTTGTTTAAAAAAAATGAAATTATATCTGCCATGATAGAAGCTTTACATTGATAATTGTATTTATTTCTCCTGAGAAAAGTGGTTTTATATATGCAGGCACTTAGGTAGAAGAACACACTCTGGATTTTTCTCATGGATAAAATGTTTTTGATAGTTCTTTGTAGTGGGCAATTAAAGAGCAAACCATCCTCCTATACTTTACTAAAACATGCTAAACACACGTTTTTGAACCTCTATGTAGTTAGCCACTATATTTCCCCCAAGAATTCTATTTTCTCAATGTTATTTACTTTTTTACATCAACATAGGTGCTTCTTACATTTCTAGAAAATATTGATCATCTTTAGTAAAATAAGTTTCCCAGTGGTTATAAATGACTTATGAATGTGGTAGAAGAAAGTTCATTGATTTCAAATCCAATAACCTCATATGCGCAGACAGAAGTCTTTATGAATCCTGTTTATTTATAGGTTTCTATTAAGTGGCTCAGCTCAGAGGACTCAAGATACTGGTTTATCATTATGATTGTGCCTTTGAAGCCAATAGTAAAAATACCAACAGAAGATTATGAATAAAATCAGTTTTACTTAGGCCCACATTCACACAATAACACAATTCCATTAAAATAATTTGTTCCTTCAAATTTCAATGAAATCTCCCTTCTTTGGTGTTTTCATCCATATGATAAGTCATTTTTCTTAGAGCTTTGTTTCACTATACACTTATTTAAATTAAAGTCTCATTTTACTCAATATCCATTTTTATAAATTCAAAACAAAACCACAAAACAATGCTCTTAGAAACCATAACTTCATCTGAAACACTTTGAAGAGAGATATTCATTTATGATAATATTCAATAGCATTTAAATTAACTAATTGAGAAGCAGTTTCTGTTGTAATACATTTAAAAATGTATGATTTTGAAAAAAAAGTTCAGTTGTCTACATAATCTGTTTCATAATCTAAATTATTAGTGTGGGGGTGCATATTTAGCTACTGCAGCTTAGCTACCAAAAAGACCCAGTAAACAGTGAGTTCATTCCTTTAAAGATTCAACTGACTGGCAAAATTAGAGTCCAGGAAAATAAATGGCCCCCATTGTGTCCTAATTGTCTATTAGTTCTCTTGCCAATGAAGTCCAGCTGGAGTGTTCTTGGGGTGATTGAAAGTGACCTTTGGGGTATATCTGTGAAAGCAAAGAAAAATCCCAACCCAAATAATTGATAATGGGATTTCTCCTTACTTCTTTTCCTTCTTTTCTGTTCCCATCCTTTCAGATTTAGCATTCAGGTTGAATGCTTTCTCGAAAATTGATGCTTTGCTTGTTCCTCTGTTGCCTTTCCTTTGCTGACATAATTCTTCACCTATGGGGTGATAAAACCCACACATTCAGACCTCTGTGCAGCACTGACAACGAGGTGGATGTAATCTGTAGTTCAGGTGGGATCTGTATTCAGATGTCAATCTGAACTGAACTGCAAGGAGACATTTCTCTCAGTGACAAAATTAATATAAAGATGTAACATGTTGCAATCAGCTGTTTTTCAGAGAAGAAAGATATTTATTTGACTAATAAACCTTTATGTGCCAACATTGAAGAGTTGATGTTTATAGAACTGTTGTATGTGAAATGTCTCAACCACAATGTGGAGTTTTTAAAAAGATAATTATAAATCCAGACAGCTCCATAAAAATATATAGTCAAAATATGAAGAGACCATACCATTAGATGAAAACTAAAAGATAGATCCTGCATTATAAACATACATCCTATCACGCTGAGCATAAACAGGATTTGAGGTGTAAAGAGAATTTATATCAAATTTATTTTGACTTGAGTATCAACTAACCAGTTCTTTGAGAAGGATCGCATTGCCAAGTGAAACTTCTAGGTTGGTGTCAGCAAGTATCTGGCAGGATCAGTTCCTAGTTTTGAGCTAATGGGAGACATGGCTAATCAATCATGGCACTCTTTCTTGCTGAGTCCGGATTCAGCCTTAGGTATCATCGTGAGTGCCAAATCCATTACTTTATGTAATAGCTTCCTGAAGAATTGTGCTGAAAAAGACTTTATTGCAATGCCAGTTTGGGGTGGCTCTTCTGGGTTACAGCAATTGAAAAGCACTGATAGAAAACAAAAGGGCTCACAGTACATAAAAATAATTCAATTTTAGTATTTTGTTCATTTAAAGGTAATAATTCACACATTCCAATGAACCACTAATAGCTTTCAAACTTGCAGTGATAAATAGATTAAAACGTGTCTCCCTTGTCCTCCCCTCTGCCTCTTGCCTTCTTTTCACAGTCAAACCTTCTAAAACAAGTTGCCTATTTTTATTATCTGTATGATATCACCAGTAACCCCTTAACTTTCTCTTATTTGGTTTCCATCCCTACCCCTCTACTGACTCTTCACTTAATCTGACAATTTTTTCTCTGTAATTAAATCCAACAAACAATTTTTAATCTTCATTTTTTTATTTTTTATTTATTTTTTTTATTTCCAAGCAGCCTTCAGTACTGCTGATCGTTTCCTCCTTCAGCCTTCTCTTCAACCTTCTTAATATCCATCCTAGCACAGATTGTTGGATTTCTTTTTCTTTCTTTGTCCTCCTTAGTCTCCTTTTTGTTGTTTTTTTTTTTTGTCCCTCCCTAACTCTATAACCAATTTTTAACTCTTGTTTTTTAAAGGCTTTGAGCAAAATTTTTTTTGTTTTTTTCTTTTCCCTTTGTATGTTTTTCCCTGAGTGAATTCATGTCTTCCCATGTCTCAAATTGTCTTCTATACACTGGTGACGGCTCAACTCTGTATTTGCAGCACAAACATCTCTCTTGGACTCCAGGGCTATTTTTCCGGATGCCCTACTTGGCATCTCTATTTGGTACTTGACTAACCAAGTCAAAACTGAACACTTTACATTCCTTATAGAATCTGTGATGTTTCTTCAATGTCCCCTGTCTCAAAAAATGACCCCACCTTCACCCTGTTGCTCAGGCCAGAAATGAGGAAGTCTTCTGACCTATTTCTTCTCATTTATCACCATCCTTTCAATCTATTCTGTCCATTCTACCCTCCCAGTATTTTTTAAATCAGTCCATTTCTCTTGATTCATGTTACCACTTGTTGAATTACTCTTCCTATTTCTACTTTTGTTCCATCCAAACCAATCTTCATACTACCAATAGAATAATTGCTGTAAAACTCATGAGCCATGTCACCATCTAAAATCTTGTTATAATTCCTCTTTGTCACTTACATTAAATCTAAAATCTTCACAGAATTCTCCCTGGCCTGCCTCTTCTCTAGATCCCTAGCTACAGGATTCACTTCATTTTCTTCTGCACGGCAGCTATGATGGGTTTGTGTCTGTTCCGTAAATGAGCTTCATTGTCTTGCCTGAGCAACTTCACACATCTTATTCCTTTATCTTGGTACAGCTTTCATCCTTCCATTATTTAAGGAGCTCTTACCATCTCTTTCAGGATCTAGATTATATGTTTATTCTTCAAGGAGGTCCTCTTTGAATACCCAGGTTGAGTCAGTTACTTCTATTTTATTTCTACAACACTCACTACTTGCCTTTTTGAAACTATAACCACACCGTACTTTTTATTAATTCCATAAGGGCAAGTTTCATTCATATTTGTCTAGTTATTAGCTATATTCTCATGTAGGCACTTCAGAAATACTTTGGAAATATTGCCAGTTCTGGGAATTTTTATAGAGGAATTAAAAAATACATTTTTCCTTCTTAACAGCACCACTTTTCCTTTGGAGGAATTGTCTCTCTTTCATGGGAAACAACCTAGTGGGACCATAAATCAGGGGCCCCACCCTCCTCCAGTCTAAGGTCAAGGATGAGATTAAATTTGGATGATTGGTTTATCCCTCCTTGGAAATTCACTGTTGATGAGGGTGCCCACAAAGCAGAACATGAGAGTTAATCCCTTTCTAATGGAGACACTATGCTCCTGAAGTTCCTGCCTCTCAGCTCCAGTGAGCTACCTTGATGCCTTCTTCCTATTTCCAATACTGTATTTCTCACCTTGGTATTAATTCTCTGGACTATATATTTATAGTGAGCTTTCTTTTTATTAAATTAACCAAAGATTTTGTTGTTGTTTATTTATAAAAAAAGAACCCTCATTAACAGCTTTTACTTTTTTCTTTTCTTTTAACTTGTCAGAAACACATAGTGATTTGTTTGGGATTGTGGATTGTGGTCCTGGGTTTATAGACTTTTTCTGTAGCTGGAATTTTAAAATAATAACTCTCAGCCTATAATCCCTCTATGCTTAGCTGTTATATAATTTTTAAGTATTTCTATTTTAGTCAATCCTATGTTTATTTATTCACTTACATGTTTTCCCTCATGAATGTTTACTTATCACTATGTATCAGATATTGACTAGATACTAGAAATACAGAGATGAAAACACATCCTTTTGTTTCAAATTACTAATGATGAGATGCACTAACAAATTATTTTGATATCTTGAAATGTGATAAATGCTACAAAAGAGATGATATACAAAGTAAATATGGTATCATGGGCTATGGAGGACTATCACATCCCTTGGTATAATGGAGAACTTCTCAAAGGAGGGTCAACTAAGTTGTGAATAAGAACGGAAGGAGCATGTTATGTTTGTGAGGATATGTAGTATAGTCACTAAGAGCACAGACTCTGAAGCCAGACTGGATTCAAACACTGGCTCTGCCCCTCTGGCATAGTTTTTCACAGCAAACCAAACCAAACAAAAACACAAAACAACAACAGAATAAGTCCACAAAACTGCAAATCATGATAAGCCCCTAGATCTAACTACCAGTTTATAGAAAATACAGGGGACAGAGGAACATATTAAAGCATACTACAAATATGCAATCAGCAAAATCCAGAATTTGGAAAATTCCAGAGAACAAAATCTGCTTTTTTGAAATAAAGAGCTGAGCAAAACAGAGAGAGAAGGGATGTATAGATTAAAACAAACTTGAGACATAACAACCATATGGGACTATATGGCTCTTGTTTGGATCCTGATTAAAACACTCTAATAGAAAAGTGCATTTATGAGAAAACCGTGGGAATTTAAATCCTCATTGGATTTAGAAAAATAATTGTTAGTTTGAGCTTTGACAAATGGTATTGTTTTTATGTTTAAGAAAGTTCTCTTAGATTTAGAGATACATGCAGGAATATTTACAAATAAGTAGTAATGTGTCTGAAGTTGCTTTAGCACAATCCACTTGGGAAAGAAAGTGAAATGGAATTATATAAAAAATAAGAGTGGACATTAATTGTTGATTAATGAGCATTGGATACTTAAATGGGGTTAAATTCATATTGGAAATTTTAAAAATAAAAGTAAATAAAAATCCTGGATCTGCCACTTACCCACATACCAGTTTATATGTGATCTTGGACAAATTACATATTATCTCTGTTTTAATCTCAATTTTATTTATTTGTAAAATAGAGACAATAATATTAAACTACTATTTACTGTTAGGATTGTCGTGAAGATTAAATGAGCTTATTTAGGTAACGAGTTTAGAGTCATGCCTGACCCAGAAATGTGCTATATAAATGTTTGTTATTATCATTTAAAAATTGCATAGCAAGAAGATGAATTGTATGAAAAAGAAAGGCTGGAGAGGAAACTGAATATATGAGAATTCTGTAATAGGGATTAAAATTTAAAAGGTAAGAAATTAAGTTACAAGAATACATAATGTTCTCAGGGTATAGTGAATATATTTGACCAAGATAAGAAATTAAGTTATAAGAATACATAGTGTTCTCAGGGTATAGTGAATATATTTGACCAATTCCTATATAATGTTCAGAACATGAACTCAGTATATAAGACAAGAGAGAATGGATAAAGAAATAATTTCATCCTGTTTGTTTTAATTTTTATATGCTATAAAATCTCTAGAAATACACAATCAATAATTATACTTTGCAATTAAAATGGCTTGTTCAAAAATCTTACAGTGTATTTCCTAGGAGAGGCAGTTTCACTATGACAAAGTTTCCTGATGCTATTGCCTTCATAAGAAGCACATTTCATAGTTCACTACCCATGATATTTTTAATCTTCCAAGTTAATGGTTTTACCTAAATTCAGCTAGCCTGTATAAATCATGGAAAACATATATGCCTTTCCATGTGAAGTATGAGTTATTATTTTATTATTATTACTATTAGGATGATGATGATGATGATAATTACCTCTCTGTTCATTCAGAACCCATTTTCAATTTGAGATGTTTTTCCCTGATTGCTGTGTTTTAAGTGATAACTTCAGCAAGCTCCCTAGTTACTACATCACTGATGAGCCTGTGTGTTATTGAAATGATTTTACAGAGGTAATGTGTTTCTGGCTTAGCCTGTCTGATTATTTTATTGAATGTATGAGAAATGTTAGAAATAGCAACACTGTAAATTAACATAATGATCATTTACAGTCATGTGAGCATATTGAAGAAAAAAGCAACACAATATGGCCACATGCCTAGAATATATGGAATTTTGTTAGCATGAAATATTGACTAATGTAGTGTTTATATAATGCATCTAATGGATACTGTGAAAGTGATTTATAATTGTTTTTAAAAGCACTATTAATTTAATTTTTCAGCACTTTTTTTTTTGGCTTCCAAAGAAACTCTGTATGAATTTTGCTTTCTACTCTGAAAAACACTGAAGGGTAAACCTTTTATAAATATATAATTAAAATTCTTACAAACAGTAATATTAAGTTGTTTCATATGTTTATTAATAGTATATTGCATAATATAAATTTAAAACAAATTAAAATTAAATAAAGTCATTTTATTTTATGAACATTTCACAAATATTAATAATTCTCTATATAGAAAGAAGAAAGAAGAAAAAAGTATCCGAGGTATAATAATTAGTGTTAATAATTACTGCTATAATTTACAAAATGTTTTTTCTTTGCCAGTATTGTGCTAACCGTATTATGTGCATTATCTCATTATTCATCACTACAATCCTGTTAGCAGTGGTGGCACCTCTCACCTTACGCAACAGTAAATAAAAAGAGTCTAAGTAAAAACAGTGTGCTTGCCTTAGAGCTGTAAAAGGATCCTCTGTCCCCTTCTCCACTTCCATTAGGTTGCCATTCAACCACTCTTCTGCAGAAAGTCTCGAGCTTCCATTGCCTGTGTAGATGCTATTAGCACACTCAGTTTGGCAGAGTAGGAGGTTAATTCTGAGTTTACTTTCCCAGGTCATGCATTCAGTGAATGCCAGACACAATGCTGGGATCACCACTCAGTCATTTCCTCACTTGCTCTTTCTTCCATTCATGCTCCTCTTCTTACTTCCTGCAGAAATTAATTGTTGGAAACAGTTTCATTTTGGTTAATTAAATCATTAATTCATTCAGGTCTCTCTGTTTGATAAAACAGTGTCTCCCTTTGGTGCAATGATTACAACTCAGCCTTCTTGTCCTCCACCTCCTCTGGAAACTATTTTAGTAGCCTGATCCTTTTTAGTCTACTGAGTGCTTTCAAACCAGTATTTTTCAAGAATTAGGTTTGTCCCATTCCTGAAAGCAAGTGATCGAGGACATGTGAAAGTGTAACTTCTAAGGCACTAGAGCAGCTCCCCGCAATCATCAGAAGAAGGTTCCATGAAGTGACTGGAGACAAAAACCCACTTTTTAAATCTTGTGGGTGTGTGTGTGTGTGTGTGTGTGTGTGTGTGTTTTCAGTTGAGATATTTGTGTTTTCCTACATTTTATTTGAATGGACTGTGAGATTGGAATGGTCAGACAACTGTAAATTATAAATACTTTAAAAACAAATGCACTTTGCAGTATAAGAGTTTATTTGCAGGGAATGCTGTATAATGTATTATAGATCTAACAAGTAATTAGTTTAAATATTCTTTAAGAATTATGAGATTGTTTTAATTCCTTTAGAGAATGTAATCCTTTTAGTCTTTATCGATAATTGTTACAAAACCGATATTCAGCCCTTCAATTTGAACAGTGGTGGTACATTTTATATGACCTGTTTATTCCCCCCACAAAATAAAAATGTTAATAAATAAAATGAAGAGCACTTAAAGATTGACCTTTTACTCTGCTCCAAAACAGAGAATATGATCATTATATATACATAATATAAAAAAATAATAAAGAAACATCTATTTGGTCAGTCAGGACTCAACAGAAATAGAACTGGTAGGATCGATGTGTGTATTATTTACTGCAAGGAGTTGGCTTACACAATGTGGGGGTTGGCTAAGGAAGTTCAAATCCACAGAGCAAGCAGGCAGGAAGGGAAGATAGATAATGAACAGTGTGAACCTCTATAGGAACAGGCAGATTTTTTTCTCTCTCATAGAAAAACCTCAAATCTATTTTTAAGGTCTTCCAGCAGATTCTGATAGGTTTGCCCAGATTACCTGAGGTAATTTTCCTTAAAGTCAACTGATGATGGGCTTTAAATACATATGCAGGTTGCCTCCACAGCAACACTTATATTAGTGTTTGATCAAATAACTGAGGACTGCAGCCTTGCAAGATTACCAAAAGCTTCCCATCTATGGGGTTCCCAGCTCCTTAAGAACGATCACATTGCCCAATTTGAAGTTGTCTCTCAGCGCCTGCCTGCTCATATCCTTCTGCTTCCCTCATGGAACCAAAACATTGAACCACCATATTGAATTTAAAAAAATATCCTTTTGCTTTTTTTTCTTTCACCTTGATTTTTGAATTTATAAAAAATGGTGACACTGTATATTTCCCTGAGGTATGCTTTCTCTGCTTAGCATATTTCTAAGACGTATCATTTTGGCGTGGGTAGCTATTGCTATTCTTTTTTACTTCTGTGTATTACTGGATTATATGAATGCACCAATATTCATTTATCCATTCTCCTATATATGGTTCTTTTATTTGTTTACAGTTATTCTTGTTCAATCAATAACTCTTTGGAGTTTTTTGTACAAGTCTATAGGGTCACAGATTTAAGGGTATCTCTGGGTCAATAGTTAAGATTAGACTCCCTAAGTTTTGTGTTATCTGGGTCGAATTTACAAAATAATTATAGTGGTAATATCCATTCACTTTGCCTCCCTCAGGTTAAAAGATCTAGATCTTTGCCAACACATGCTATTATCAGACTGTATTAGTTACCTATGTTTGCTCGTAACAAATTGCCACCATTTATTGGCTGAAAACAACACAAATTTAACTTTTAGAATTCCGGAGACTATAATTCCAAAGTCAGTTTCACTGGGCTCAAGTCAAAGTGTCAGTAGGGCAGATTTCTTCCAGAAGTTCTGAGGGGAAAATCCATTTTCTTACCTTTTTCAGCTTCTAGCAGCTGCCTGTGTCCGCTGGCCTGTGGCTCCCCCTCCACCTTCAAAGTGCATCACTCCATTCTCTGTTTCTGTCATCTCATCAGCTTCCCCCTTTGTAGTCAAGTCATCCTCTGCCTCACTCTTCACTCTTATAAACATCTTTGCGATCACATCTCCAAATCTTTAACTTAATCACGTGTGGAAAGTCCCTTTCCCCGTATAAGAGGACATGCATAGGTTGTGGAAATTGGGCTGTAAACATTTTTGTGAGGGGCAGAGGCAGGCGTTATTCAGCCTACCACACACACTTTTTTGTGCCAACTTAGTATATACGTGAAAAATGAAATTTCGTGGTGGTTTTAACATGGATTTTCCTGAATACTAATCAGTTTGAAAAGACATTTCTGTTTCCTCCTCTGTGAAATGAGTTTTTATGTTTTTTACCATTGATTTTTATTGAAATGTTAGCTATAGGTGCTGGATATCAATTCTGTATTTATTATGTGCATGACAAATATCTTCTCTCAGCTTATGATTTATCTTTTAATTTTTAATATTTCGGCAAATAGAAACTCTTAATTGTAATGTAATCAAATCTTTTTGTTTGTGCTTAAAAATTTTTGTTTTATCTAAGAAATATTTTCCTATCCCAAACTCATAAAGATATACTCTCTTCTTTTAAAATATTGAAACTTTTAATGACATATTTGTATGTATCCACCTTAAATTCATTTTGTCTGTGGTATAAGTAAAATCCAATTTCATCTTTTTTCTTTATGGATAAACTATCCTAGCACAAATTATTCAAGTCCATCATTTATCTCCTGCTTTAAAATTTCACTTTCTGTGAGCCAAGCCTCCGTATCGGCCTGGCTCTGTTTCTAGGATCCGTAACTTGTTCCATTGGTCTGTCTGTCTGTCACTGTACCAGCACCACATGGTTTTAACTACCGTAAATTTATGATAGGTCTTAAACTCTACTAGAGCAGACACATCACTTGGATCTCCTTTAGTAGTGTCTTGTCTTTTATCATCCAAATAATTTTAGAAAAACCTTTGCCAAGTTTTATAAAAAAAAATTCTGTTGACTTTTGATTGGAATTGCGTAGAATCCATAGATCAGTTTGAGTGAATTGACATCTTGATGATATTTAATCTCATTAACCATGAATATCTGTTCCTGTAGCTATTCTTTAAATAATCTTTCAATAAGGTTGTACAATTTACTTCATAGTATTTTACATGTATTTTGTTAGATTTATTGTTAGGTAGTTTATTTTTTGTTGCTTTCTAAGTGAAATTTTAAGATTATTGTCTGACCTTTTATTGCTATTATGTAAAAATACAATTGAGTTTTACATATTGATTTTATATCCAGATCTTTTCCTAAATTTTGTTAATTTTAAAAAATTGTTAGTGGATTATTTTAGATTGAATATGTATACAGTATTATTTCTGAGTAACTAGTGTTTTATTTCTTTAAATCCTCATAGTCTATATTTGTTTCCTGTCTGTATTGTTAAAACTTCCAATATATTATTGAGTAAAATTGTTGATAGTGGTCATCTCTGTCTTGCCTCTCAGTTTTAAAAGAATACTTCTGACTATTCACTGTGAAAATTGATGTTTTTTATAGATTTTGGTAGATATTCCTATTAGTTCAAGGAAGTTATTTTTTGTTTATCACTTACTAAAATTCTCAAGAATGATGCTGAATTTTATGTATTTTTTACATGTATTGAAATAATCATAATTTTCTACCTTTACCCTTGGGTGATTATATAGGGCCCTAATGTATTTAGAGTTTCTAATTTAAATAAATTTCAACTTATACAAAATCAACATAATAATATAATAAATCCCCATCACTTGGGTTCAACTGCTATCAACATTCTGCTATTCTTGTTTTATCTATATGTTCCCTCGGTGCTCGCTCATTATTTCAATATTTTTATATAATCTCATATATGTTGAATTACACATCT
>CAUYSK010022929.1:0-14978 GCA_963575035.1 Avahi laniger
GTCATTTCTTATGATTGAGTAATATTCCATTGTAAACATATACAAAATTTTGGTAATCCACTCATGGATTGACGGGCACTTGAGTTGTTTCCACATTCTTGCAATAGTGAATTGTGCTGCCATGAACATTCGAGTGCAGATGTCTTTATAGCAGAATGTTTTGTGCTCTTTTGGGTAGGTGCCTAATAGCGCTATTGCTGGATTGAATGGTATTTCTATTTTTAGCTCTCTGAGGTATCTCCAAATTCTTTTCCACAGAGATAACTAGAATGTTTGTACCCTCACAATACCTTGGAATAATAAAAAAAAAAAAAAAGAATTAAAAGACAGATTTTCATTTGCCAGACCTTATTTAGATTATATATCTTGTTTAGGTTAAGAAGGAGGTTTGAGGATATAAAAATGTTAAAGCTACAGCTCAGATGGAATTTATCCACATGGGGATAAATTATACCTCTTCTAAAGAAAACAGAAGACGACAAGTACACAACCATGTCTGTTGTTATGTATATTCAATGACTATGTTTTCTTGAGATAGTAAAACTGCTCTCCCTCTGTCCTTATTTCACTCATAGAAGAGTCAAAAACACTGAATTGTCATATGGAAAAAGTTTAAGGCCAGAGGGGAAGCAGGAATAGGAACAAGGTCCATAGCCTTGGTGTTTGAAGGATAACTACACAGGCTCCTATGCACTCTGCATCCCAATCAAATATCTCTGAGAGCATACTGTCTCATGTATGTAATATATCTCCTTCCACACCTCTTTTCTTACCTTTGTATTCTTGAAGAAAAGTTTTTGTGTTTGTAAAATTAATATAGATGGTGTTTTCATATATATGCTATTCTGTTTTCTACTTTTGATGCAATTCAAGGTTTCCTAAAAATTCCTTTTTGGGTTACAGTGAATTTATAGGTTTATTTGGGAATATAAACATCTTTACAGCGATGCCATCTCTTCCTGAGCATAACATGTATCTCCCTTTATACAGTGCTTTTTCAGTGTCCTCTAACACAGCTTTAAATTTCTCTCCATAAAAGTCATTTGCACTCTTATAAAATTAATTTCTAAGTCATTTGTGTTATTTATTCTTGCTATTTTAAAAAGTATCTTATGTACTGTAATATTACTTTTTATAATCTTTTATTTTGAGAATAATGGGCAAATTTTGAGTATTATTAATACACACAGATCTTGAATCAAGCTACATAGCTAAACCCTCTTATTAGTTTCAATAGTTTGTTAGTTGATTCTTTTGGATTTTATATATAAGTATTGCAAAAATAAAAATTATGTTCCTTATGTTTTATGCATTATGAAACTTCTTTATATTTCTGTTCTTATTTTCCTATCCAGTATCTCTAATACTAGGGTGAAAAACAGTAGAGTGAGAATCTTAATCTGGTTTCAGATTGTCAATGAGAATATATCTGAAATTTCTTAAATATAAAATTTTTTATAGGTTTGTGTTAAAAAGACCTTATAAGCAGATGCTTTTTCTGCATCTTCGAGTTAATCATATGTTTTTTTCTTTATACCATCAATGATGAATTGCATTGTGAGATTATCTTATCAACTATCCTCAGGTTGCTGGGATAAATGCCACTTCTCACTATACTCAGATAGTACTTTATTGGGCCTGTGATTTCCTTTTTTTGTATTGATCTTATCTAGTCTTAGTTATATTAGCTTCAAAATAATGAGCTGGACAGAAATTTTACTTTTTCTATCAAATAACAACATGTATAAGATAAGGTCATCTATTTCCCGAAATGCCTAGGCCTAGTTTTAAGTTGCATTTCGTTTTTCTATTATTTATCTCTAAGATATGGGAACCCGCACTGATGCTTTTTCCTAATCAATTTTTAAATCTTATCAAAATCTATCTCTTCCCCTACTAAGTGGAGGGAAAAAAAAAAAGCTTTTTCCACTTTCATCCTTCCAATCACTCCATTCAACCCCTACGTTCCAGATTGATACTTTCTGGACTTTTAGTTCCATATTGTTAAGAACAATTTGTTTCATTTGTTAGACAACAGCATAATTTATTACACGCTTGACTCTGCTTTCTATGTGTCAATGCTTCTCCCTGAATTCATTTCTCTTCTTGCTGGACGACATCCCCAAGGATTCTTACGAAGAGAATTGATGTGACAAGCTTCATAAAACTTTTTATTTCTTTTTTAAAATATGTTTATTTATTCTCACATTTAAATGGTACAAATGAATATAAAAACTGAATTTCAAATTTGGAGTTTCAATATTTTGATATTGATTCCTTACGTTCTTGCTGTAATTGGTTCTATGAACAAATTTCAATGACCCCTGTATGTTTTTGATAATCCTTTTCCAGGTAGGGCATGTTGACTAGAAAACTGAAACTTTTAACTAAGTACTTGACCTTTTTGCCTTGTTCCCCAGAAATGGCAGATTTTCTGCAAGACAATGAGCCGAGATTCTGAAGGTCCCTAGGCAGACCTCCTGACACCAAGACTCACCACCCTCCACAACCTGCCCCAATGCACTAGCCCCTTGTTAACTACACTACTTTCTGCCCCAATACATGCAGTGCTCCTTAAAAAAAAACCAAGCTCTCTGTTGGGGAGACAGATTAGTAGCTAATTCCCTGCTCTCTTGACATCTTTCATATTAAAATTTCCTTTCTTCCTTGGCAATCCTCCTTGTCTCAATAATTGGCTATCCGTGTAGCAAATAACCAGATGAAGGCTGAAACCGTCTTGTAAATTTGACAACTGTTTCCAGGACAGCTGTTGAGATATCTGATATCAACCTATTCCTTATTACTTTACAGACATTCCACTTTTTCTTTCTGAATAATTTTATAGTATTCTCTTTGTCTTTGAAGGCATTACATTTCAGTCTAATATATGTAGATATGGACATGTTTAATCTGATATCGGTGTCTCTAATTAAATTTTGCTCATTATTTCTTACATATTAATAGCTCCTCTTCATCATCATCTCTTTCCTGCTATTTCTAATTCTATCCTCATTTTTTCTTAACTTTTCTCTTTTTTCCATAAATGATCTTTGTGGTATTTGAGAGAGGTTCTTGACCAAGTCGTTCGGATCTCTACTTTTTGAATAGGTCCATTTTGTTAGTTCTTTATCTACAGAATATTTTTGAGACAAGGTCTTCCTCTGTTGCCCAGGCTAGAATGTACTGAAGTCATTATATAGCATTGTAACCTCAACTCCTAGATTCAAGAGGTCATCCAACTTCAGCCTCCTGAGCAGCTAAGACTACAGGCATGTGCCATCATGGCCGGCTAATTTTTCTATTTTTTATAGAGGCAGGGTCTTACTATGATGCCCAGGCTGGCCTCAAACCCCAGGCCTGAAGCGATCCTCCTGCCTCCGTCTCCTAAAGTGTTAGGATTACGGATGTGAGCCGTCACCTCTGCCTGGCCCACAATTTCTTTTCTAACTGATACCTCCAACTTGTTTTTCCATGTTACTACTACTCAGGACACTGAAAACTACACTCCCTTATTTATTTCAGCGTGTTTATTATACCTGTGGGGAAAAAGCAAGAAGTGATATAGTCCAGATTGCTACACCACAATTTTTCTGCCTTAATGAAGCCCTTTCTTACTCTACCCCAAAAACATACGATCTCGGCTTTTGCCCTTCCTGGCAGTGCGTAGTCCTTGGGGTATAAAAATGAGTGCATAGGAAATAGTTAAGGGAGAGTAAAACCCAGAGACATAAGGATAACGAAGACACAGACGCACCCTTCCTGCTGCCGTAGTAGTTGGCTAACGATTGTAAATAAGCAGTTTCTCTTTTGTGTAGAGACGTGGCTTAAATCAAGACAGAATTCCCTATGTAAAAGAAATACATGGCTGCCTATGACCAAAGTACAGGTGATATTGTATTTTATTAATAGAAAATTATTTTATGTTCTGAATATGACAGACATTTTATAAAAGAATAAAATTTTAATCCACCGAGACCTAAGTGTTTTTTAATGAATAATCTTAGGACTTAAAATTTATTTGTTTTCAGATTTTAAAATAATCTTTTATCTCATACTCATTCATTGCTAGATGTATCAAATGTATTCCCTTGACAGTAATTCTAATAGCATGCCCTAATTAACTCATTTTATCTTTTGGTATAAATCAATTACAATTAAAATAGAGTTTGTTAAATCTCAGTAGAGTATTGTTTCACGTTAGAAACATTTTTTCTCAAGAGATCAAGTGTGATTAACTTTGGTAAGAGGCTAAAAGTTCAAATTATTCTCAGTAGAGAGAAATAGTCACAGTTTCTTTACAGAATATTTTATTTCAGTTCTAAATGCAGAATGATAAAACTACATTAAGTCTTAATTTACTCCAAAGCAAATATGAGTGTTTTTCTCAAGTAATAAGCATGAATGTGAGATTTGATCTAAAAGGACCACACAGAGGTTGTCAGCCAGTTATGATCCTAGAAATAGATTTTCCTGAAAGAGACAGGAATGACATACTTCTATGGCTGCCACTGAGCCTCCTTGATCTGATTTTCACTTATCACAATGCTTCTGAGATGGATCCATATTGCATTTATCAGTCATTTTTGCCTCTTCATTGCCAAATAGTATTCCATTGTATGTGTGGTCATTAAACATGAAATGTCCAATTTTGTATCCAAAGGGGAGTTTATTGTATCTCAAAAAAGAAGCAGTACAGTTAATCAAAGTATGAGTCTAAACTATTGACACAGCTTTGCCATCTTAATGGCAGCTGGTTTATGCCAGCACGGAAGAAGCCTGAAGAGCAAGGGGTGATGAAATCATGAAAGGCATTTTCTACAGCTTGTTGAGAACTGAATATTGCAAGAAGTGGTCCAAAGCCTGGAAGAAGTGGTAGTAAATTGGTGCAAGGTCTTGTGGATGTGGTGGATAACAGAGAGTTTCCAAGTCCAGCTTCTGTAGTTTGAGCAGCATTCTTTATGCAACATGTGGTCTAGTGTTGTCTTGCAAGAGGAGTGACCCGTCTCTATTGACCAATCTCGGCTGCTTAATCACAAGCATCCTCATCATTTTGTCCAATTGGTTGCAGTAGACATTTGCTGTAATCAATTGACCAGGTTTCAGAAAGCTATAGTGGATAATATTAGTGCTGGACCACCCAACAGACACCATTATATTTTTTTGATGAATATTCAGTTTTGGACTGTGTTTTGGCACTTCATCTTTATCCAACCATTGTGCCAAATGCTTGCAATTGTCAAAAAGAATCCATTGTTCATCACATGTAACAATACAGTGTAGAAATGGGTTTGCCTTTATGTCGTGACAGCAAATAAAGGCAAGCTTCGAGATGATTTCTCTGCTGAAACTCATTTAATTCATGTGGAACCCATCTATCCAGCTTCTTTACCTTGCCCATTTGTTTCAAATGGTCCAATATTATTGGAATATTAATAGTAATGTCAAATCTTGTTGCTAATTCACACGTAGGTTGAGATGGATTCTCTTCCACTACAGCTTTCAGCTCATCATTATCCACCTTGGTCTCAGGTCGCCCACATGGTTCATTTTCAAGATTAAAATCATCAGAATGGAACTTCTCAAATCATCGATGTACTGTGCATTCATTAGCCACATCTTCCCAAACACTGTTGATATTTCTAGCTGTCTGCACTGCATTGGTTCCATGAAGGAACTCATGTTTGAAAATAATATGTATTTTTGACTTATCTATGGTTTCAGAAAAATTGCTTTAAAAAATTTGAATGATAATCATAAGCCAAAATGTGTGTTTGAAAGACGGAGGATATACCTTCACAACAAAAATAAAATAAGAAGTGTCAAAGTGCAATGTCATAGATATCAATTGTCAATTTTAGTACTTAAAGAAATCAGACATTTCATACATAACAACCTAATATATGCCATAATTTATCTATTTACTGATTAATGGACATTTAGGCTGTTTCCAGATTTCATGATTATGAAATCTACCATACCATTCAAATATAGGCAGTTGTATGGACCTGTGCATTCATTCCCTCTTGGGTAAATCCCAGAAGTGAGATTACCTTTTTAAGAAACTGCCTTTTCTGCCTTTATTACTGATGAAAAAGGCAGGTTCTCAGAAAGTTGCATTGCAATAATCACCTAAATGAAACATTTATGAGAGTGACATTGTTCAACTCCTTGATAACACTTAGTATTGTCAGAGTTTTTGTTTTTTAATTTTAGTCATTCCAATAGATATGCAATGGTACCTCAGCACGGATTTAATCGGTTTTTCAATGACCAATAATGATGCTGATGTTGGGGCTCAGAAAACAATACTCCAAAATGAATCCCTCAGAAGCAGACTCAAAAACAAAAGTCTCTCTCTTACCTTTCCCAGTCCTCCTGTGTCTCAGCCCCATTCCCTGCCCCTCTGGGTATAAAGAAATTATCTAACTCACCTTTGTTGACCATAGGTCATATGACCCCCATTCCAGAGAGCGTTCCGCACCATACCAAGAAGGAATGAATTCATGCTCAGAGAGGCCAAGAATTTAGACAGATGGGCCTTGTTTGATTTCCCTCTTGGTCAATTATCATTAGATCATATACTTTTGTCCAATCATATTTCTAACATGGCCATCTATACTTTGTTGAAACTAAGCATAAAAATGGGCAATTTCTTCTGTATCTTTTGTTCTTCATTCTGAAGGCTTCAATGTATACACGTTAAATAAATCTGTATGCCTTTTCTCCAATTAATCTACCTTTTGTGAGTTGATTTTTCAGCCAAACTTCAGAAGATCAAGCCCTTGGCTCCTACATTGAGCAACTTTTCTTGCCATCCATATTTCTTCTTTAGTAAAGAAAAAACATCAGTGAAGTTTCTGTTCAAATCTTTCATCAATTTTCATTAGGAATTTTGTTTTCTATTCATTAACTTTTAAGAGTTCTTTATATATTCTCAATAAGTTTTTTTTTATCAGATATGTGTTTGCAAATATATTTTCCCAACTTGTAGTTTGTCTTTGCATTTTCATAACAGTGCTTTCTGAAGAGCAAAATTTCAAAATTTAATAAAGTGCAATTTGTCAATTTTTTCTTTCATGATTTATGCTTTTGGCATTGTATTTAAGAATCTTTGGCTAGTGAATTACAGAGATTTTCTTCTATATTTTCTACCATAAGTTTCATAGTTTGAGGTTTTACATTTAGGGATAAATTCATTTAGAGCTGATTTTTGTATATGGTGTGAGCTGCGAGTCAAGGTCTATATATTTACACATCATGTCCAATTTCTAGCATCTTTATAAAAAGACTGTACTTTCTCCATTATATTACTTTGGACCCTTTGTTGAAATTCATATGTATAGATCTATTTCTTGACTCTATTTTTTTCCATTGATGGCTATATCAATCCTTTCACCAATATTTAGATCTTGATTATTGTACCTTTATAGTAAGACTTTACAGTAAGTCTTGAAATCAAGCAATGTGAGTCCCCCAAATTTATCCTTCTTTTTGAAAAAATATTTTGATACCCTAGGCCCTTTGTTTTTTCATATAAAATTTTAGAGTCAATTTGTCATCAATTTGCACCAAAACAAAGGTTGTTGGAATTTGCATTGAATCTATAGATTGCATTAAATCTATAGATCAGTTGGAGAGAACTGACAACCTAACAAAATTGACACTTCTACCTGATGAAGATAGTATATCTTTCCACCACTGTCTTCTTTGATTTTTCTCATTAATGATTTACACCTTTCAGTATATAAATCCTATTTATGTTTTATTAGATTTATCCCTAAGAATTCAATGATTTCTTAATTATATTATAAATGGTTCTAGTTTTTAAATTTTGATTTCTACTTGATTGCTGTTAGTTTGTAGAAATGCAATTAATTTTTATTTATTGACCATATATCTTCATATGTAGCTAAAATCATTAATAGCTCCTGTAGCTCCTTTATAGGTTGCTTAGGGTTCTCTGTGTCAATCACGTCAAGCTGTGATTAAAGACAAATTTTTTCTTTTTTATTTTGTCAATCTGTATGCCTTTATTGTTTTTTCTCTCTTTCCTTAGTGCACTGATAAGGATCTCTAGCACAAATATTGAATTAGACTAATTGAGAGTATGCATCCTGCTGCCTTCTCCATCTTAGGGGGAAAACATTCAGTCATTCCCCATTAAGTACAGTGCCAGCCATAAGTTTTTTATAGGTGTCCTTTATTAGGTTAAGGAAGTTCCCTTCTAATATCAGTTTACTGAGAGTTTTTGAGAATATTCTATTGAATAATAGAATATTCTATTGAATAATAGAATGCTGCATTTTTTTTCAAATGCTTTTTTACATCTATTAAAATAATGATATAGTCCCTTTTAGTCTATTGATATGGTAATTACATTGAGTTTTGAATGATGAATAAACTGTACATTGCTCATATGAACCTTCCTCAGTCATGATACATTATACTTTTCTATACATTAGACTTTTTATAATATGCTAATAATAGTATAATTTCCTCTATATTTCTAATTTCTTAATGTTAAAGCTGAGATTATTGATCTAAATATTTTTCTAACATAAGCCATTATTAGTTCCATAAATTTACCTATAAATATTACTTTAACTGCATACCACAATTTTTTTATGAGTAGGCGTTATTCATTCATTCATTCATTCATTTATTTATTTAATTTTGAGCGATTTTGGGTTTTCAGAAAAATTGAGTGGAAAGTACAGGGAATTTTCATTTGCTCCCTCATCCCTTCCTTCATTTTTCCCTGTTTTTGAAATCTTGTGTTAGTAAGGAACATTTGTTACAATTGAGGAGCCAATATTATTATAATACATTACTATTAGCTAAAGTTCATAGTTTACATTAGGGTTCACTCTTTGTGTTGCGCATTTCAGGTTTTTGTGTGAATTTAGGTTTTCAACTCATGTAGGTAAATCCCAAGGAGCATCATTGCTGAATCATATGATAAGAGTATGTTTAGTTGTGTAAAATACTGTCAAACTGGTTTTCAAAGTGACTATACTATTTTGCATTCCCACTAGCAACAAATGAGAGTTTCTGTTGCTCCACATTCTTTCCAGCATTTGATACTGTCAGCATTTTGGATTTTAGCTATTCTGTGTATAGTGTTATCTGTCTCTCTTTTTCTCTCTCTCTTTTTAACATTTGCAATTCCTTTATAACATATGATATTGAGTACGCTATGTTTATCTGCCATCTATGGATCTCCTTTGGTGAGATGTCTGTTCAGACCATTTGTCCTTTATAATTAGATTTCCTTCATTTCCATCTAAAATATTTTCTATTTTTCCTTATTGCTTCCTCTTTTTAAAGTTTGGTTTATAGTCCAGAATGTGGTATATTTCCCCTTTCAATTCTATCAATTGTTATTTCATATATTTTGAAAGTCTGTTTTTAGGAGTGTTACCTCCTCTTGATGAATTGATACTCTTATGATTACGTAAATTTCTCTTTTTTACCTAGTAGTATTCCCTCATGTGAAGTCTTCTGTGTCTGATATTAGCATAGTCACTCCAGCTTTCTCTTGATTAGTGTTCGTTACACTATTCCTATTCTTTTATTTTTAAACTATGTCTATATTTACAGTGGGATTTTCTAGAGAGAACATAGAGTTGTGTCTTGCTCCTTTAGGTAATGTAGCAATGTTTTCTTTCTAATTGGGATGCTTAAACCACTTATATTTATTATAATTATTGAAAGGGTTGTTGGCTTTTAATCTTACTAATCATTTTAATTGTTTTGTGCTTACTAACCTGTTATTAATCCTTTTTCCCCCTTTTCCCGTCTTCTTTTGGATTAATTTAGTAATTTTGACTTCATTTTTCTTCCTTTACTGTTTTTTTCTCTAGCGGTCACCCTAAGATTTAAAATACATGTCTTTAATTTATAATAGTTTCCCTTTGAATAACTTTGAGTCATACCACAATATGCTTCCTCTCTCCTATTCTTTATGTTATTCTTTTCATGTATTTTATTTTACATACAATAAAATTCTATTATCTTTTAGACAATTAACTTTTACTTAATTAACCTGTTTATTTGGAGATAATTACTGATTTACATGATTTACATTATTAAGAAATAAGAAAAAATAACACATACACATTGCACAGTTTCTTCCATTGGTAGCATGCTGCAAAACCATAGTAGAATATTCCAACCAGGATATCAATATCATTACAGCCAAGAGACAGAACACTTCCATCACCACACTGATACTTCATGTTCCACTTTTATAGCTGTTAATACAACCACTTCTCTTTCTGCACCAATCCACTCCAGAAACCCTAGCAACCACTAATCTCTTCTACATGTCTATCATTTTTTTATTTTAAGAATATTATATAAGTGGGACCAAGGGTGTAACCTTTTGGGATTGACTTTCTTTCCTCAGCATAATTCTCCAGGGACTCATTCAGGTTGTTGCACATATCAGTAGTTTGTTCCTTTGGATTTCTGAGTAGTAGTCTCTGGTATGGATGTACTACAGTTGGTTTAACATTTGTCAGTTGTAGGTAATCTTGGTTGCTCAGTTTTTGACTGTTACAAATAAAACTGTCATAAACATTCATATATAACCATTTGTATGAAAATAATTTTCATTTCTCTGGAATAAATGTCTAGAAGTACAGTTGCTATGTCATGTGACAGTTGCATCTAGATTTTTAAGAAAGTGCTTGTTTTCTGGGGTGGCCATATCAGTTTCCATTCCCACCATCAGTGTATGAGTGATCCATTCTTTCTGCATCTTTGTAAGGTGCTTGTCACTGCTTTTCATTTTAGCCATTCTGATAGAAGTATAATGATATCTCATTGTGGTTTTAATTTGCATTTCTCCAACTGCTAACAATGTTGAACATCTTTTTATGTATTCATTTGTCAAATGTGTATCCTCTGATGAAATGTCTCTTCTTATCTTTTGTCCATATTCTAATTGGGTTATTTTATTTGGGTTTATTTTTACTGCTGAGTTTTGAGAGATCTTTATATATTCTAGATACTAACCCCTTGTAAGATAAATATTTTGAAATATTTACTCCCAGTTTTTAGTTTGTCTTTCCATCCTCTTAACAGGATCTTTGGCAGAGCAAGTTTTTATTGTTGATGAAGTCTGATTTATTACTTTTTCCTTTTATGGATTGTGCTTTTTGTATCAAGTCTAAGTTCTCTTTGCCTAATCTTAGAACTCAAAGATTTTATCCTGTTTCTTTTTTTCTAGAGGTTTTATAGTTTCTTATTTTATGTTTAAGTATGCGATTGTGTAAAGTGTAAGACTTACGTAGAGAAACTTTTTTCATTGTTTTTTCTTCTTCTTCTTCTTTGCTTATGGGCTTCCACTTGCTTCTGCACCATTTGTTGAAAAGATTGCATTCTGTTGCTTTTGCACCTTTGTCAAAAATTGGTTGGGCATATTTGTGTGGGTCTGTTTTTGCTTTTTCTATTCTATTTTTATTCTATTTCATTTATCTATGTGTGTAATATATATTGCATTGATACATATCTATATTATTTGTGAAAGAGAGATAAAAGTTTATAAATAATAATTTTACATGTAATTTTTAAAATTACATTATAATTTTAAATATAGTCAAATCATGATTTCTTCTTTTGTTATTATATTTGAAGACTTATTCACCTATATTTTTATCTATCTTTTTTAAGTTTTATAATTCATTTAGAGAACTTTTAATTTAGCAGTTTTTTAATTATATAAGTAATATGTTTATGTTTAGAATATAAACATAATATCTAATTCAAAAAATACTTTCATACCTATATTTCACTACATTCTGAAGACCCAATTCATACTGTTATGTACAACATAGAAATAGTAAAAGAAATAATGGTGGAGAAGAAATTGGCTAATACAGTCTGAAAATAAAAGTGTGCGTGTGTATGCACACACATGTGCATTTGTTTATACACTGCAACATCTATAAGCTTAATCTATGATTTCACTACATACTAATAGGTTGCTTAGACTCATGCCCATTCCTTCAATAATTCATTTACCAGTATAATTCATATCTGTTCTTTTACTTAACAACTATTACCTTCATTGTAGGTCTGGTAAAATTCAGATATGAAACCATTTGTTCTGGTACTTTTCTTTTTAGAAAGGTTTTTTATTGCTGCTTCAATTTTGGTGCTTGATATTGGTCTGTTCAGGAATTCTGTTTCTTCCTGATTGAGCCTAGGGAGGCTGTGTGTTTCTAAGAATTTGTCCATTTCCTCCACATTTTCAAGTTTATGTGCATGGAGGTTTTTATAGTATTCATAGATGATATTTTGTGTTTCTGTGGTATCAGTTGTAATTTTTCCTTTTCCATTCCTGATGGAGCTTAATAGAGTCCTCTCTTTTCTGTTTCTCATTGATCTAGCAGGAAGCATGTCAATTTTGTTTATTTTCAAAGAATCAACTTTTTGTTTTATTAATCTTCCATATAGTTTTTGTTATCGATTTCATTTAGTTCTGCTCTGACCTTTGTTATTTCTTTTCTTCTGCTGAGTTTGGGGTTGGTTTGTTCATCCTTTACCAGTTCTTTGAGACTATTCATTAGATTGTTGATTTGTGATCTTTCTGTCTTTTGGATGTAGGCATTTATGGATTTAACTTCTCCCCTCAGGACTGCTTTAGCTGTGTCCCACAAATTTTGATAACTTGTGTCTCCTTTATCATTTAGTTCAAAGAATCTTTTGATTTCCATCTTAATTTTCTCCTTAACAGAATAATTATTCAGCAGAAATTTGTTTAGTTTCCACAACTTTGTGTAGAGATGAGAGTTTCTGTTGGAGTTGATTTCTAATTTTATTCCACTGTGGTCTGAGAATATGCATGGTATAATTGCTATTTTTTAAACTTGTTGAGACATGATTTGTGGCCTGGGATATGGTCAATCTTAGAAAATGTTCCATAAGATGACAAGAAAAACATATATTCTGTGGGTCTGGAGTAGAATGTTCTAGTTACAAAGTCAATGTACAGAAATCAGTAACATTCCTATACACCAACAACAGTCAAACTGAGAATCAAATTAAAGACTCAATACTCTTCACAATAGCAACAAAGAAAATGAAATGCCTAGGAATATATTTAACTAAGTGGGTAAAAAACCTCTACAGGGAGAACTACAAAACACGGAAAAAGGAAATAGCAGAAGACGTAAACAGGTGGAAAACCATACCATGCTCATAGGTTGGCAGGGTCAACATTGTTAAAATGTCTGTACTAGCAAAAGTGATCTACAGATTCAATACAATCCCTATTAAAATACCAAAATCATTTTTCGCAGATCTAGAAAAAATAATTCTACACTTCATATGGAACCAGAGAAGACCCGTATAACAAAAGCAATCTTAAACAACAAGAACAAACTGGGAGGCATCAATTTACCAGACTTCAAGCTATACTGCAAGGCTATAGTAAATAAAACAGCATGGTGCTGGCACAAGAACAGAGACATAGACCATTGGAATAGAACTGAGAACCCAGATATAAAACCATCCTCATATAGCCATCTAATCTTTGACAAAGCAGAGAAAAACATACTTTGGGGAAAAGAATCCTTATTCAATAAATGGTGCTGGAAAAATTGGATAGCCATGTGTAGAAGACTGAAACAGGATCCACATCTCTCACCTCTCACAAAAATCAACTCACAATGGATAACAGACTTAAAACTAAAGTGTGAAACTATAAGAATTCTAGAAGAAAATGTTGGTAAAGCTCTTACTGACATTGTCCTAGGCAAAGAATTTATGAACAATATCCAAAGGCAATCACAGCAACAACAACAACAAAAAATAAATGGAATCTAATCAAATTAAAAAGTTTCTAAAGAACCAAGGAAACTATCAGGAGAGCAAACAGACAACCTACAGAATGGGAGAAAATATTTACATGCTACACATCCAATAAAGGGCTGATAACTAGAATCTCTATAGAACTCAGGAAAATCAGCAAGAAAAAATCAAACAATCCCATCAAAAAGTGGGCAAAGGACATGAAGAGAAACTTTTCAAAAGAAGACAGACTAATGGCCAAGAAACATATGAACAAATGTTCAACATCTCTAATCATCAGGGAAATGCCAATGAAAAACACAATAAGATATCACTTAACTCCATTGAGAATGGCTTTTATCGAAAAGTCCCAAAACAATAAATGTTGGCGTGAATGCAGAGAGATAAGAACATTCATACACTGCTGGTGGCACTGCAAACTATTATAACCTCTGTGGAAAGTAATATGACAATACATCAAAGAGCTACAAGTAGAACTAGCATTTGATCCAGCAATTCCATTATTAGACATCTACCTAAAGGAACAAAAGACATTCTATAAAAAAGACATCTGCACTTGAATGTTTATAGCAGTACAATTCACGTTTGCAAAGATGTGGAAACAACCCAAATACCTATCAGTACATGAGTGGATTAATAAAATGTGGTATATGTATACCATGGAGTTCTCCTCAGCCACAAAAAACAATGGTGATGTAGCTAGCACCTCTTATATTATCCTGGGTAGAGCTGGAGCCCATTCTACTAAGAGAAGTAGCACAAAAATGGAAAAAGGAGAACCACATGTACTCACCAACAAATTAGTATTAACTGATCAACACCTAAATATGCACATATAGTAGTAACATTCATTGGGTGTTGTGCAAGTGGGAGGGGGAAGGAGAAGATGGGTATATTCACACCTAATGGAGGCAGTGCACACCATCTAGGGGATGGACACGCTTGTAGCTCTGACTTGGATGGGGCAAAGGCAATATATGTAACCTAAACATTTGTACCCCCGGTAGTATGCTGAAATAAAAAAATTAAATTAAATTAAATTTTAAAAAAAACTATTACCTTCAATGGCTACTTTGTTCCCTGCCCAGAGGGTAAAACAATGAACCCAATGTGTAGGAGAAAACACTGACCTTGCTCTTGTGTGGTTATGATGTTGATAA